>JAODAL010010277.1:0-106047 GCA_025379985.1 Phyllomedusa bahiana
CGTGGTGATTGACGTCCCCGCGCCTAGCACCAAGGGGCCGGCGCCTGGCAGACTTAAGGCCTAACGCCTTACACCTGCCAGGGTGATCAGCGGAGCAGAGCGGTGGCGGCGCTCTGCCCGCTGAAACCGCGCCGCCCTGGGAGTCAGGGACATTAGTCCCCAACTCCCGGGCCCTGTCTCTGAACGCTCGGTACGCAGGTTCTGGGCTTTCAGTGACCGGATTCGTCGACCGGGCCCGGGGGTGCAGCGGCACTGCCTCCGGGGGCCCCCAGCAGCTCGGGGCCCACCGGGGATTCACCAATCCCCCGGCGGCCCAGTCCGAGCCTGTACCTACATATTCTTGTCATATAACTGCATTGTTACTGCTTTGCTCCTAAAAATCTAATTTTAAAGGGGTTGTCTCACTACAAGGATTGCTTTTTATGTTAAAGATCTTGTAAAAACAAGTCACTTTGCAATATGTGTTCATTAACAATGTCCTACCTATTCCTAGATATCCCCTCTTGTATGGGCCGCATCAGCTCCTCAGGTCGCTATAGCTACAGACCTGTTCAATCTCTCATGATAGGCTGCCAGCACTGGTCGCTATAGCTACAGACCTGGCTTCTACTTTAGTCTAGTAGAAGCCAGTAAACATGCACCTAAATTCAAAATTAAATAAGAAAACTGGACTGAGGTAAGATGAATCAATGTAGTGAGACAACACCTTTAAGTTTTATTATTTTGTTAGCATTTTGTGAAGCCATTTTGGCTTTCAATACTGCTTGAATCCTTCTGGTCATGCATTTGATCAGACTCAATCATGTCTCAACCAAAATCTGATCCCAGGTCTCTTCTACACGTTCCCATGCTGATTGACTCACTTAGGTTCGAGTTCAACTTTTTCTTCAACTCCACCCACAAGTGTTCATTTAGTTTGAGGTCTGGTGACTGTGGGGGCCAATCTAGCAACTCTGCTTCATTGTCATTGAACCATTTCTCCACCAATCTCAACGTATACTTCTAGTCTTGGTCCTGCTATGTTGTCCTTTTCATACCCATAATAGTCAAGTGTATGAAGTAACTCATCCTGTAGAATACCTACATACAGATCCGTACTGAGACCACCATCAATTCTTTTGAAACTTGACAGTTCCTTCAATTTCTTGATCCATTAAACCCTTTTATCCATTGTGAGGAAGAATTCACTCAAAAATATTACTTAATTCCCAATTTCGTATCTAGTCAGATCACATGGCCCCAGTCCCAGGAAAGCTCAATTTACATGTTAATCAGCACAGCCAAGACCCATTGTAAATGCTCTCCATAGGATGTTCGCACAGCAGGACATGTGGATACCTCAAAAGAACCCTCATTTCCATTAATTAGCCCCAAGACATATGCTGACTCAAACTCCCAAGCTTCAAAGATGTAAATTAATCCAACCTAGCCGGGTCATCTCCGATATTTCATATAGATTTATAGGCGATCTACTCATAACTGGTCCACGACGAGTTCATATCTCAAAACATGGAACTCCCCGCGCACACAACCACCACTCCCGGGTTTCTGGGGCGCATGGGGACCGAGATATCCAGAACTGGACCCAAGGAGTCCATAAGATAGGGGTGTCTGGTACCCGTGCGTAGGGTAGATCCAGCCGGTTCTGATGGTGCCATCGGCTCGGTTCTGTGCCAATGCCCCACCGCGTTATGGTCCATTTTTGTGTTTCTATCAGAAACTGCATGACCTGAATGGGAGGAGTTCATAGACCGTCCCAGGGGTGTATAGGGGCGGGTAGGGGGCTGCCACGTGGGGTGTCCCCTAACAGATATAAGCAGGAGCCCGGGTTGGATCTAGCATTGATCCATGGAGGGGGGGGTACCTAAGAGCATTTCCAGGAACATCCACACGCAGAAGCCAGGCCACATACGACCCCAAGTGGGCCGCAAACCAAAGGTAACTTGACCCATTTTAACTGCCTTTTGTCTTTAACCCATACTTGTATGTGCACCTCTGACTCTTACCTGTATATAATATCATTCTGTACATATTACCTGTCTAGTGTGCCCTCCATGGCTAATTAAATCTATAAACTTTAATCTGAGTTAGTCTGTCTTGATCATCGGCCTCCCACGCCTAGTACTCGGTCTATAGTATATAGCTACCTCAGGGTTGGTTCCTGGCCCTGTTATAAGTCGGTAACGGACTGGTCTTATAACCACACGAGAGAACTGGTGGCAGCTTGTTTGTCTCCCTGTGCCTGTGTGGACAGGGGTAAACAGTGGAACAGTATCTGGCTGACCTTGTGCATCCCAAGAGGGCAGGGCAACGTCACGATACACCCCAAGTCAGGCCGTCGACCCATGAGTGGGCTGGCGGGCAGGCTTTTTACTGACATATTGGTGGCAGAGCGGTGGGATCAAGACAATAGTGTTTGTGAGTGCACGTTCTGTACTCCCAAACACTAAGGACTACCAGCAGTCGGTTTTGCCGCTGGGGTCTTAAGATTAACTCAGCACTAGACAAGTCAGAGTGCAAATATAAGGTTTTTGGTGCATTCAGGTGGCAGTTTTTGTGTCAAGTAACCCAATGTTGTGTTGCAAGGATGGCTGGTCGTGGCAAGGGCAAAGCTGTAGGCCCGGAGGAAACAGTCGGTGAAGTTAGCCAGGAGGAGCTCGGCCCAGGCCAGGCTGTGGACTATGAAGGCGAGGGGGAGTCCAGCTCGGGCTCCTCAAGGAGCCAGTCACAGGTGGTCAATGGCGCAGTGGGCAGCTCACCCTCAGCTATTCTCCTGCAAGCTGCCCTGGCTAAGCTTGAGGCTGGAGACCTCGACACCTACAAGGCCCTCCTAGCAGCTGCAGAACGTCGCGAGCGGATAGAGGCGGCAGCTGCAGAACGTCACGAGTGGCTAGAGGTGGCAGCTGCCGAACGTCGGGAGCGGGCCGAGGAACGTCAGCGGGACCATGACCACCAATTACAGGTGCTACAGCTGGAAAAGGCCAAGTCCACCCCAGCCAGTCAAGAGCCTCCTCAGACTCAGGTCCCAAAGTTAAGGGCGGAGAACTTTCCCATGCTGGATAAAGGTGAAGACCTGGACACCTTCATGCTGGCATTCGAAACAATTTGCCGCCAGCACCATGTGCCTGAGGACCAGTGGGTCCGGTTTCTAACTCCTCGTCTCAGAGGTAAAGCTCTGGAAATCTTCAGGGACCTGCCCAGCGACGCCACCCTGACCTACGAGGAAGTCAAGCAGGCGCTGATCAGGCAGTACAACCTCACTCCTGAGAGGTACAGGAAGAAGCTCCGGAGTTTGCAGCGGGGTCCTATAGACAGCTAGGCCTACCACATGCGGGCCCTCCAGAGAGCAGTCGACCCGTGGACCTCGGGGTTAAAGATCACCACCGTCCAGCAGCTAAAGGAGCCATGGAGCAGTTTTTGTGGAACTGCCCAGAGGACCTCCAGCAGCACCTTCGTGACCGGACGCCGGATGGGGCCACCGCCACAGCAAACCTCGCGGATGAGTATGCCAACAGTCGGGCACCGGAGGCCAGGAAGCACACCAGCTGGAGACGGGGTAAGATGCCCGCAGGGCCAGTTGTCCCTACCCCTAAGCCCGGGGGTGCCCCACCCCCATGCTTCCACATCTGTGGGGGAACCCCGACTCTGTCACCTTTGCAAACAGCCGGGACATTTCAAGGCCACATGTCCCCAGCGCCAGAAGGGCCCGTCCCAGTCCTCTTTTCCAAGGCCCCCCCCAATGTTTGTGTGTGGGTGGGGGTGGGTGAAGGCCCCTTGATAACTACCAGCCAGTCACTGTAGGCCGTTCTATGGCCATGGGACTCTTGGACACCGGCGCGGAGATGACTGTGGTGCGGCCTGAGCTGGTGTCCCCAAAGGACATGATACCCGGAAGACCCGCGCTGTCTCCGGAATTGGAGGCGTTGTGCCGGCTCTGCCAGTTGCCAAGGTGCATTTGGACTGGGGTGCCGGGCAGGGAGTGCGGGAGGTGGGGGTATCTTCCAACATTCCAGCTAATGTGTTGTTAGGGACAGACTTGGGGCGGCTGGTAGCCCGTTTTGAGGCCCCTGAAGTCCCAAGGTCTGCCCCACCCAAATGTGATGTGTCATCCAACCCTGTTAATATTGTGGACAAAATTGTTAACATGCATACTGAGGGGAGTATGGGGGTGGGTGATATGGTGTGTTCCTCTCCACCATGTGGAGAGGAGATAAGGTCAGCAGGTTGTGATAGGGTAGCAGGACGTGTCCAGCAAGCCTGCTGGGAATCGTTGCACTCGGGTGTGGCATCAGAGGGGACAAACAGGGGGCAGACCGCTGTGGTGGGGGAGCATGCAGGTGTGGCAGACCCCCCAGGAACGGCCGCCGGGCAGGGTCTCCCCACAGCCAGGGTAGACAGGGGGCAGACAGCTGCAGTGGGGAGCATGCAGGTGAGGCAGGGCTCCCAGGAAAGGCCACAGAGCAGGGTCTTCCCACAAACAGGATGTCGGAGGGCCAGATTAGGCTGAGCAGACTGGCGACTTATATAGACTCAGAGGGGAGGGAGCCCCACCAGCGGTTGCAGCGGTCGTGGCAGCTGTCACGCGCAGTGGGAGGGCCAGGAACCAGGAGGCCCCTCAGGGGCCCGACGGTATCCTCCCATCGGACCAGGTAAGTGCCAGGGTAGGTGAGGGCCAGGAGATAGGTCCCGTGGAACCGCAGATGACGTGGCAGTCTCATCTAGTCTGGCCACGTCTAGTCGAGAATTTCAGGCGGCGTTAGCGGCTGACAACAGCCTGAAAGCTCTCAAGGAGCAGGCGGCACAGCCCCCCCTGGGCTCAGACACCGCGTGGGTGGTCTGGGACCAAGGACGGCTGTACCACGTGACGGTCCGACCGGGTTTTACCAGAGGCGTGGCCCCGGACCGACGGTTGGTGGTACCCTACCCGTTCAGGGAGGAGTTGTTGCGGGTTGCGCACGAGAATCCGATGGCCGGACACCTGGGGATCACCAAGACCAAGGAAAGGTTGGCCCAGCATTTCTACTGGCTAAAGAATGGGACTGATATGGCTGCCTACTGCCGTTAGTGCGATACCTGTCAGAGGGTGGGGAAGGCGGGGCCGAGGCCCAAAGCCCCACTGTTACCTCTGCCTATCATAGACGAGCCTTTCAGGAGGGTGGCTGTGGATTTGATTGGACCTCTGTCCATTCCCAGCAGCTCCGGGAAACGCTTCGTACTGACGGTAGTAGACTACGCCACTTGGTACCCGGAAGCGGTAGCCTTGTCGTCCATTCGGGCCGACAAGGTGGCCACCGCCTTATTGGAGATTTTCTCTCGAGTGGGCTTTCCCCAGGAAATGCTCACTGACCGGGGGACCCAGTTCATGTCGCAGTTAATGGAGTCCTTGTGTAAGCTGATACAGGTGCAACATCTGGTGGCCAGCCCGTACCACCCACAGACTAATGGCCTGTGTGAACGGTTCAATGGCACCCTGAAGCAGATGCTTAAGATGTTGGTCGACACCCACGGGCGTGACTGGGAGCGGTACCTCCCACACCTACTATTTGCTTACC
Organism: Phyllomedusa bahiana; assembly: GCA_025379985.1. Classification (NCBI taxonomy): domain Eukaryota; kingdom Metazoa; phylum Chordata; class Amphibia; order Anura; family Hylidae; genus Phyllomedusa; species Phyllomedusa bahiana. Next base: position 5,553 of record JAODAL010010277.1, read on the forward strand.
GGGAAGTTCCACAGGCCTCACTGGCTCTGGTGAAGGAGGCCTTGGAAGGAGACTTAGCAACCCCGGAGGTGTCGGTCATTGAGTACGTTGTGCGCTTCCGTGACAAAATGCAGGCCTTGATGCAGCTGGTACATGAAAATATGCGACGGGCCCAGGCCGACCAGAAGCAGTGGTACGACCAGAACTCTTGTGAGAGGACCTACCAGGTGGGTCAGAAAATGTGGGTCCTGGTCCCCGTGCCACAGGGCAAGCTTCAGGCAGCCTGGGAAGGCCCATATGTCGTGCACCAGCAACTCAACGCTGTCACGTACCTGGTCACCCTGGACCACGACCGGGGAAGGCGGAAGGCCTTCCACGTGAACATGATGAAGGCGCATCATGAGCGGGAGGCATGTGCCCTTCCCGTGTGCAACCTGCCCGAGGTAGGTGAGACGGAGAACCTCTTGGATATGCTTGCCCCGGTCAGGGCAGGTGGATCCATAGCGGATGTGGAGATTTGTGGACAGCTCCTGGAGGACCAACGGTCCCAGCTGTTGGCAATTCTCCACCCATTCCGGGCATTGTTCACTAATGTGCCTGGAAGGACGGAGTCAGCCATCCATCAAGTGGACACCGGGGATCACCCCCCAATCCGGCATTCAGCATATCGGATCTCGCCTGAAGTGCAGCAGCACATGCAGTAGGAGATTGACAAGATGCTGAAGCTGGGGGTCATCCAGGCGTCCAACAGTGCCTGGGCCTCACCTGTAGTCCTCGTCCCCAAGAAGGATCGGACCACCCAGTTCTGTGTGGACTACAGGGAGCTCAATGCTGCCACGGTCACCGATGCGTACCCAATGCCACGCATTGATGACCTACTCGATCAGTTGGCCGGGGCCAAGTACCTGACTATCATGGTTTTGAGCCGGGGGTATTGGCAGATTCCCCTGACCCGTGAGGCAAGGGAACGCTCTGCCTTTATCACCCATTCAGCTGTACGAGTTCACTGTCATGCCGTTCGGCATGAAGAATGCCCCTGCCACTTTTCAGCGGATGGTTAACATGCTGCTTAAGGGACTTGAAGGGTACGCGACTGCGTACCTGGATGACATAGCCGTTTTCAGTCCCACCTGGGAGGATCACCTCCAGCACCTGACGCAGGTGCTTGGACATATCTGCCAGGCAGGCTTGACCATCAAGTCGGAAAAGTGCCAGCTGGGCATGAGTGAGGTCCACTACCTGGGGCACCGGTAGGTGGGGGGGCCTTGAAGCCGGAGCCCGGAAAAGTGGATGCCATCGCATCCTGGCCCACCCCCAGGACCAAAAAGCAGGTGATGTCCTTCTTGGGCACCGCTGGCTACTATAGGAGGTTTGTTCCACACTATAGTAGCCTGGCAAAGCCCCTGACAGACCTCACCAGGTAGAGGTTGCCCTCTGCAGTCGATTGGACAAATGACTGCGAGACGGCCTTCCAAGCCCTCAAGGCCGCCTTGTCCAGCTCCCCAGTACTACAAGCCTCCGACTTCACCCGGCAGTTTATAGTACAAACCGACGCCAGTGACTTTGGCCTCGGTGCAGTGCCCCAGCCAGGTGGAAAACAACGGGGACAGGAACATCCCGTTATGTACCTGAGCCGGAAGCTTCTGCCGAGGGAAGTGGCCTATTCCACCATGGAGAAAGAATGCCTGGCGATAGTGTGGGCCTTGCAGCGGCTGCAGCCCTACCTATACGGGCATCATTTCATTGTGGAAACAGACCACAACCCTCTGAGCTGGTTACACACGGTCTCCGGAACCAATGGGAGGTTGCTAGGCTGAAGCCTGGCGTTCCAACAGTACAACTTCGTCATTCGCCACCGTAAGGGCCGAGACCACGGCAACGCCGATGGGTTGTCCCGACAGGGGGAGGGGTCAGCCTGGTGCATTGGAGAGCACCGAGGAGGTGCTGCCCCCTAGCGCCCTCAAAAGGGGGGGAGGTATGAGGAAGAATTCACTCAAAAAAATGACTTAATTCCCAATTTCGTATCTAGTCAGATCACAGATGGCCCCAGTCCCAGACAAGCTCAATTTACATGTTAATCAGCACAGCCAAGACCCATTGTAAATGCTCTCCATAGGATGTTCGCACAGCAGGACATGTGGATACCTCAAAAGAACCCTCATTTCCATTAATTAGCACCAAGACATATGCTGACTCAAACTCCCAAGCTTCAAAGACTTAAATTAATCCAACCTAGCCGGGTTGTCTCCAATATTTAATATAGATTTATAGGCGATCTGCTCATAACTGGTCCATGACGAGTTCATATCTCAAAACATGGAACTCCCCGCGCACACAACCACCACTCCCGGGTTTCTGGGGAGCATGGGGACCAATAATTTTACAGAACTGGACCCAAGGAGTCCATAAGATAGGGGTGTCTGGTACCCGTGCGTAGTGTAGATCCAGCCGGTTATGATGGTGCCCCCGGCTCGGTTCTGTGCCAATGCCCCGCCACGTTATGGTCCATTTTTGTGTTTGTATCAGAAACTACATGACCTGAGTGGGAGGAGTTCATAGACCGTCCCAGGGGTGTGTAGGGGCGGGTAGGAGGCTGCCACGTGGGGTGTCCCCTCACAGATATAAGCAGGAGCCCGGGTTGGCTCTAGCATTGATCCATGGAGGGGGGTACCTAAGAGCATTTCCAGGAACATCCACACGCAGAAGCCAGGCCACATACGCCCCCCATGTGGGCTGCAAACCAAAGGTAACTTGACCCATTTTAACTGCTTTTGTCTGTAACCATACTTGTATGTGCACCTCTGACTCTTACCTGTATATTTAAAATCATTCTGTACATATTACCTTTTCTAGTGTGCCCCCCATGGCTAATTAAAACTATAACCTTTAATCTGAGTTAGTCTGTCTTGATCATCGCCCCCCACGCCTAGTACTCTGTCTATAGTATATAGCTACCTCAGGGTTGGTTCCGGGCCCTGTTATAAGTCGGTAATGGACAGGGGTTAACAGTGGAACAGTATCTGGCTGACCTTGTGCACCCCGAGAGGGCAGCGCAACGTCACGATACACCCCAAGTCAGGCCGTCGACCCATGAGTGGGCTGGCGGGCAGGCTTTTTCCTCACATCCATGTTTCTTCCAGACCCATTTGCACCGATTGGAGACCAGTCTATTGACTTTTGTCTCATTGCTCCAAATCACCTGTTTCCAATCTTCTACTATCCACTTTTCATATTATTATGAAAACTCTAGCTGATACTTTTTATGACGATATTAAAGTCAAGGCTTCGTCATCTTTTTTCGGGTCAGTATTCCAGACTTGTGTAATGCGCTTTGCATGGCGCTTGCATGGATGTCTGTGATCTCACTAATACGAACTATAAGAATCATCTCCATTGCTGTGTTTGTTGTGCCAGAACTGATAGACCTTGTGATGAGCTGATTTGTTGATTCATTTTGTATTGTTTCAACTGTCATGGCCTCACATGATGCAATTTGGCAATTTTCTTGGCCGAGAGACCTTTATCGATGAGATGGATGATGCTGTTTCTCTTTTCTTGGGAAATCTTCTTCATGGCTGCTCCTTGATTCGAATCAGTGATTTTTCACCTGGAAATCAACCTAATAACACACTGAGCTGTAAGTAAATGTAAGAACAGGTTGTAATTTGTATTATATGAGAAGAAAAAGATTGTTCCACCACCTGGAGCAAAACAGTAACAATGCAGTTACATGACAAGAATCTGCATATCTACTTTTGTAAACCCATGCTAGAATGGAGTTATACAATTATTTTCAGTGAGATACTCCAGGATAACATCTCTTAGAAAACCTTCAAACATTTTACCTACAACAGAGGTTAAACTTACCAGCCTCTTGTTTCCAGGATCACTTTTTGGTGCCTTTTTGAATATTGGTGCCAAATTTGCTATCCGCCAATCCTTTGGTATATACCCGGTTATTATACAGTCCATAAATATTAAAAGTAGGGGCCTGTCTATCACATTACTTACTTTCTTTAGGACACAGGGATGCCTATTTTAATCTTCTTAAGGTGAAGCTGCACTCCTTCCTGGGAAGAAACATTTATGGTGGAGTTTACCTCGTCCCTCTGGATATCAAAAAGAAGGTAATTTTCCTCGGTTAATACAGTAGAGAAAAAATTGGTTAATAGGCTTGCTTTCTCCTCATCACCCTCTACAAAACCTCCCTCATTACTTTTCTAAGGGCCAACATTCTCATAATGTTTTAATATTTTTACTATTTAAATAGTTAAAAAATATTTTGTGGTAAGTTTTACTCTCTTTGGCTCGTTGCCTCTCTGTCTCCAGTGTTTAGGTCTTTTTTTTTTTTTTTTTTTATATTTTCTTTTCTTCTTATAGTTTTTAGTGCCTCTTCACTGCCCTCCTGTTTAAGTATCTTAACCATTTTATTTTTGGTATTTATTGCCTCCTTCACATCTCTGTTGATCCGTATTGTTTTTTTTCCTGTTTCTAATCACTTTATTGAGATGTTTTTAAAATCTCCCATTTATTATCTGTTCTGTTATTTCTGAATAAATAACAATCGAATAGATTGTAAGCTCTTGCGAGCAGGGCCCTCACATCTTGTGTCTGGTATGTACTGTTTGGTTTTGTCTGTACTTATACCCCCTAAATTGTAAAGTGTTGTGGAATATGTTGGCACTCCATAAATAAAGATTTTTATTATTATTATTACTATTATTATTTTGAAGACCTTGCCCCAGTCAATGTGGTTTAGGGCCTCTCTAAGCAGAATAAACTTCGCCTTCCTGAAATCCATTGTTTTTGTGGCTTCTTGACAAAATACTCTATTGAAGGATAAATGGAATTTTTTTATATTGTGGTCACTATTTCCTAGGTGCCCCCCAACCTGAACTTTTGTTACTCTGTCAGGTCTGTTAGTCAATATTAAGTCAAGAAAGGACTTCCCTCTAGTCGGTTCCTGCACCAGTTGGGAAAGGTAACCATACTTAGTTATTGACAAAAACCAGTTTCCTTTAGGGAGAGTAAGTGTTCCAATGTTTGTCTGGGTAGTTGAAGTCGCCCATAATAACAACTTCATTGTGATTAGCCGTCTCAACTATTTGTTTGAGGAGTACATCTTCCATGGGTACTGTTATATTTGCTGGCCTATAGCAGACCCCTGATATAATTTTATTATTATTACCCCATGTATATCTACCCATAATGATTCCACATGTTCATTTACTGTGTCTTCCAGCTCTGTTGTATTCAGACAGGATTTTACATAAATACATACACCTCCCCCCCTTCTGATTTTTATGATCTCTTCTAAATAAACTGTAACCCTGTAAGTTAACTGTCCAGTCATAGCTCTCATTTAGCCATGTCTCGGTTATCCCAACTACGTCATATTTTTCCGGACATTAATAATTGCAGTTTATTTATTTTGTTGGTGAGACTTCTGGCATTGGTTAGCATGCAATTTAGAGTCTTTTTGGTTTTCATTCTTTTAAACCTGTCCTTATTAACAATTACTACACCACCTCCTCCCTCCACTCCATCCCCTAATTTCTTACTAATTCATCAGCTCTCTATCTTCACTATATTGCAAACTATAGGTGTAGTTTCGTTCTCCACCAGTTCCTAGTTTAAATGCTCCTCCAACTTCCTGGCCAGTCCCCCCCCCACCCATTACATCTGCACCCTCCCCATTTAGGTGCAGCCTGTCCATTGCATAGAGTCTGTAGCCACACCCAGTAATCTGGGGTCGCGATATGTCGGACTCGGGCCCCAGATAGATAACATACCGTTTGACGTCCCGGGTCTTTGTGACAGACTGCCCTGTCTGTCCCACTAATAATAGAGTCCCCAACTACCAGCACATGTCTATCCTGCCCTGTAGTCCTATAATCCACCGACATGGGACGCGTCTTGCTGCAGAAGTGATATTTCTGAACTGAACATATTATGCAATGGACAGCATTGTCAATCATGAAACACATGGGGATAATACAGATGTCAGAGAATGAAGATCCACAGGGGATCTAATACATAATTCTCATATAATATATAACATAAAATACAATAATACAATATTTTCCCTTCTAAACTCCCAAAATCCTAAGTCCCTCAATATTAAGTCTCACACTTAAAGGGGTCTTACCACAAAAGCATTTCATGCCTGGTTTATCCTGCTTCAGCTTTCAGTGTGTTTAAAAGGGGCGTGTATGATTTATTTGAATTGCATATCATGTGACCTAGCAGGCTTGATATCACCATGCCTCTCCCAAAAGTGTACTCACTGTAGTCAGACAAGGTTCTGATTATATAAAGAGCTATGAGTAGCTACAATATAGCTGAGTTGTTAGCACTTCTTCCTGTCAGCATAGGGGTCCTATGTTCATATACCTGCAGGATTTTTCTTCTCACTGCACGTACCTAATTGAGGTACAGTGGCTGAAGCTGAAGACAGTCAAAACTGCTGAATGAGCCTGACAAGTTGTAAAGAAATGTGGCTGCAGAGAAGACTGGTATTAGACTGCTTGGACAGCAGCGTGATTCCTGACAGCTACAGTGTGGAGCAGCTGGGAACACACAAAACTCCTGGTATAGGAGGGGGCCATCAGTGACAATTGGATGGGTATGACAGCAGACACAAATAAGACATCAATATCATCAGTGATGTTCAAAAGAGTAGCACTAGTATTACACCCCAGATGTAGGTCTAGAGACTGGTTGACAGAGACTGCGTGTTGTGTGTTCAAGGTGCTGGGCCTTTTAAAGCAGAGACTGAGTACTGGACCTCTCATGCAGGGGACAGACATGGCAATATGTGCCTCCAAGATTTAATTAGCCTCACATAGTAGAAACACTAGTTATGCCACCTACAAAGCATAGTGCCTATCGGTGGAACCTGCAAAGATTGTGCATCTGTTTATATGTTATTGTAACTACCAAGCTTCAGTGCTTCTTCGGAGTAAAACCTGCTCATTTTTTATCTTCATAAACTGTGTCTGCCTGAATTATTGCCACAGCATCTACTTATACCAACATCAGCCTGTAGAGGTTAAGGTAACTTCTCACTTCAAGTGGACCCTGTTACAAGATTTCATCACCTGATTATGTATTATTAATAAGTGATGGTCATTCAGATTAATGAGCAGAATTAGCATGAGCCAATGTCATTTATGTTCATATGCTTAAGGATATATGGACAGGGGCTGCCCTCGGGGCTGGAAAAAAGATTTGGAGGAGTTGGTGGGAGCCTGGGCCTTGAAGATTGTGGAGGGTGCAGATTATGGAATTAAAAAGAAATCAAATGCAATACGGGGGGTGGAGATAAAGAAATTGGAGATTTTGCTTGATTTTGTTATAGAAACTTGAGGGATTGGTGTTTACAAGGGCAAATTCAATGCATAATTGCCCAGACAATAACTAAAACTTTACTTCTCTACCAAGGATGGTGGTGCACATTATAAAAACACTGCCTACGACATCAAGAGAGCTTGCCTCCCCTCCATGGCTGCAGAAACACAACTCTAGTCCAAAAGTTGAGACCATAAAAAAATATCTTGTAGTTAAAATGTACAATATATATAAAAATCGACATAAATTTGTCTTTTGTCTCATGAACATAAATATTACGGATGGTATTTGACATTTCACTCAAATGTTAAACAGCATACAAAAACAAAAGTAATAACTGAAAGAAGTAAATAAAATCAAACAAACAGCATAAAGACTAAAACTATTAGCTGAATATTTATTTGCTATGGCTGCCAGTACATTGAGTTAGGTGGAAATGTTGACTCATAGACCCACTGTGCTACAAATATGGCAACGGGTTGTTTTTTTCTCTTTTATTTAGAGTAAGATGTGTTGACATCCAGCATGACAAAATTTGTACAAAGTTCACAATTTAAAAATGAAGTATCACAGCAACTTGTGATTCCACACATTTATCGCAAAATTAAAATGTCATCAACAAATCCATGCCGTGTAGTACAAAAATAAATCAAACTTCAGTTCCACAGAGAGCACAATAAATAGTTTATACAAAATTCTGTCTTAATAAATGATTACTTAAATTAAACTTAGAAATGAATATGAACAATAAGTTATAATAAATAATAAACTTCGATGACTCACAATAATTCCATATGAAAGATCAGCATTCTAATATGTGACACTTTTTGTGATCCCTATATATAATAGTCACAGATAGGTTTTGATTTGATACACTATCATGTACCACCATTAAATGAGCAGCAGGTTTGTGCTTAAAATCCCTTTCCATTGTACATAGGTGATAACAATAATATTCCCAACTGATACTATCTATTAATCTACTGAAAGCATTACTATATTGGCGAATAAGCTGCAGACACAATGCCGTGTAAACGGCTAATGCCATTATTAACAATGGTCACCCCTTGAAAATGAGAGTTTTTTTTTTTTTCCTCGAGGCGATGTATGACATGGATATGGCAGAAGGTGAACATCAAGCACCTTGCTTCGACTTTCGAAAAGGCAGTTCTGAGCATGACCGCTACGACTAAGAGCACAACAGAAAGACAGGCCTTTACAGAGAACATACTGCAAAGCCCCCAAAGTAATTACATAATCTTCTCCCAGCTAGTTATTAAAGTCCTCTTGGAAAACTGTTAGCATTTGTACAGTGAATAGTATAAAGTGCCGCTGGGATATACATATATTTATACATATATATACCGAGGTTGAGTATTGTATTAGAATATTAGTTGTGAGATCCCTGTAACCTCCCTTAGCGATATTATTGAAACAGCCATCATGGCTTCCAGTATCTTCTGTAATTTTTTTTTTTTATATTTTTTAAATTTTTTTTCTTGTTAGTGTCACAAAGGCTATAGACACAAAAAATTGCACACCTCCGTATATTATGGATATATAGGACAAGGTAAGTGCAAATTATCAACTGGCACATTGTGGGGACAATGACCCTGTAAGTCCTATTTTGCTAAAAATATTTTTTTTTTATTTTTTAAAAAAACCCATCTTTTTTCATAGCAAAATTCTAAAGTACATTGTACTTTCTGCATAACATCAACACATGGAAGGAAAAAGATATGCAATTTAAATAAAAAATAAGAATCCTTTTGACATCTTTATAAACACAACACATCTTTGACTTAAAAAGTGGTCTTATGCATACGATTAGTGCAGTTGTTTAGAAGAACATAAATTATGCTAATGACAAAAGAAAAAAAAATCTGCATTAAAATGAGCACAATTTAAAAATAATAGAAAATAAGTGCTGTTTGAAGTTTGGTCATCTAACAAAATTTCACATCTTTTCTCAGAATGGAGTATCCAACAACAACCCAAATTTTAGTTTGTTGTTGTCATGAGAGACAAACAAATCCTGTGTGGGGGTAAAAATGGTTAGACAGAAAAGTTTCAAACTTAAATGGTCTACTGTTTCTACTAAATCTATTTTTGGAATTATTCCAGGGATCAGAAACGGGTTTTATTTTTTGCATTACTTGTAAAACCCCCGATTAAATGAAAACACAATGAAAAAAGTAACATAAAATGTATTAAAAATAGTGTCTTTCATCCTCAATCTAAATGCAGGAAGCCCGTACAAGTATTTGTTTGTGTCACACGCAGTTCAACGGGAAAGGGATCACTCCGGGACTGAGCGGGGAGTAGTGGGTATTTCTCCAAAGTCTGTTTGAAAAAAGATCAGTAGGAATTATCTCAACGTTCTCTTCCAATATAGTTCAACAATGGAGGTTCCCATATTGAGATCAGATGAAGTTCAGTTATGAATGAAAAGTGCTTTTAAGCTGCTTTAACTTTTCCCCGTAGGTTTTCATAGCTAGATGTTGTCAACAAAAATGTTCTCAAATGTCCCTTCTTCAGAGTTTTAAAAAAAAAAACCTCATGTACTAGCCCTGCTTGTATAGCCCACATCTGAAACCAAAAAAAAGCATTTAGCCTTATACGTGAAAGGTCCTTCAAAAATAAAGCAATTTCACTTTACTGCTCGCTGTGAAACAGTATGCGCACCATGGTATAAGTTCTTCCACACCTTAAAATCTCGAGTCCTCAGAGACCATATGAAATTTTCTAGAAAGTGGCAGCAGATGACAATACCATTTAGAAGGGGAATTTGTCTTCTTCAGTTCAAAATACTCACACGTTGATCACCAAAGCACAAAAAAATCTACCCTCTGATTCTCTACGGCAGCTTCCCATTTTCAGAAATATATTTACCTTAAAAATGTGCATACATTAGCAGCTATAAACATTACATGGCATATCACACAATGTTAGCTTATATGAAAACGTACAAAATGTGAATGTATTCAAAATCTATTCAGCAGGTACTATTCTTAAAGCAAGACATAAAATCATCATGGAGTCTTGTAAGCATAACACTGTCTCAGAATGAATAAATATATATAACACTTTTCTGGTAGATTACAGCAGCAGAAAACAAGAGGCATCTTTCATTTATGTTGTTGTTGTTCGACCAAAACCTTCTGTTTAGACTTGTATTCCTCTTACAGCTTGCTTTATGTTTTCCAGAAGTGCCTTATTTTCCGGGCTTTGATAGCGATCTTGATTTGTGTACATGTCCGTCAATGTGGTCACATAGGCATCAAAATTTTGCTCGTTGATGGGGTCCTACAAAATAGTAAACAATCAGATTTATTTTTTAGGAATCCTTTTGTGTGGATGAATTGTAAGTTTGACAAAGATATTATACTATGACAGAAACAGATCTCACAAACTTAACAGAAAACTTCAGGGAAAAAACTGATGTACTATAATGACTTGTGCAGGGCCACAACGAGTTAAAGAACATTAAAGATACAGTAGAAGTCATGCATTGCCCGTTTAGACCTTTGTTCGCCTCTTGGCCTAGTGGCTAGAGTCAAGTGAGGATCTGTTCTTATAAGTTGCAATCGCCTGAGTTGCTGGTAATGAATGGGTACTTTAAATGCAGGGAGAAGACTGGTGGACGTAAGATGGCTCAATGGATACCTACTGGTGACCAGGGACCTTGAGATCTAAGCCATGCTGTCTGAGTAGTTTAAAAGCAAAAGGTGCAGAAGTACATCAGGAGTGGTGACCATGGGGTGCCTGAACTTCATTTAAGCGTATATCTGCACAATGAGTACTTCAAGTCAGAATCCATGTGGATTCCAACTTGAAATACTTGTCTAAAATCAAAAGTAAATCATCCCCATTGACCTCAATAGAAAATACACGTTGTAGTCCATACAGCGCAAATTTTCTCCATTGGTCTTTAAGAGTAAAAAAAAAAAAAACATGTTCTTTCTTCCGTCATATTCAATATTTGGATCCGCATCCAATGACATACAAATGTTGTTTTCTGACTGTAAATCCAGTGTAATCCACTGGAAAAAAAACTACCTAAATTCCACATGAAATACTTATTGAAAACCATGTCGTCCAATATGGTTCTCCACTGTAGATACACACACCTCTATTAACCCTGCCGTTTGTTTGAGGTTGGAGTGTGTGGCTATCTGGTTTACCTGTAATCCTGGCATCCTGAGAAAGGAGGCCAACCAGATTTCGGCTTTTGGTGGTCCTTGGGTTGAGAACCCAGGTGGAAGCCAGGAGAAGGTTTGGGTCTCCCTAAACTTCAGGAAAGTGTCCTTGTGTCTGGAATGTTGAGGAAGGGTTTGTGGGGGCACTTCTCTTTTCAGAGAGGGCTTTTTATATGTAACATCTTGTTATAGGCCACTTTTTGTGTGACACTGTTGCACTTTTTACACTTGGGCCCTCTAGAATGGCTATAGGGTAGCTACCTATGGGTGGCAGTAAAAATAAAGTTTTCTTCCTTGAGAAAGAGAGCTTCCTTACACATTGGACCATTGCCTGCAAGACTCCATATTTTTTACTTAATGAGAACTAGGAATCCCCCAAAGCTGGGTCAAAACATCATTCAGTCAATTTTTACTCTGCTCTGCACTGATTACAGCTGCCTGTGAATGGATATCATAACATGGGTTTTGTAATATTCTTACTCACATTTCAAGGCTCTATCGGGAGTAAGACCAGGCATGGACATACCATTGATTAAACCTGTGCAGCATGAAGTGGGACCAGTACTTAAGGCGATCCACTGTCTATTAGATTGCATGTAATTGCCTGAACTGATACACTTTATTTATGCCATTTACTTTATACAACAATTAATGATGGATTGTAGCAAATACATAAGGGCTGCTTCATGATAAGACATTGAATAACAAGGGTCAGACTTTGACTTACAAGCTAGTTATCTATGCTGTATGTAGCACAAGAAAGAGAGTTTTTTTTTTCTCTAGGAGAGCTCTTTTGCATGCATTTTGCCCCATCGAGAATGGCTTGTAAGAATCCATACTGGTATTGAGTATTCAGTTCTTTTCACCTTTTAACCCCTTAAGCACTAAACCTGAAAAGGCCTTAATGACTAGCTATTTTTTTTTAGTTTTTGCCTCACTGCATTTCAACAGTCATAACTTTTTTTTTATATTTTTTCAGTGACACAGTTGTATGAGGATTTTTTGTTTATTTTTTGAATTTTTTTTTGGGGGGGGGGCAAAGTTTAAGCTTACATATTAATTACTGCAGATTTGTTTTACTTTTTTTGCAGTGTGAACATAAAAAAGCACTTTTTATGCATTTGGCTTTTTCTTTACACCATTCATATTCCACACTAAATAACCTGATTCATTTTACAGGTTATTACGGTCGTGTAGATACCTAATATATGTTGTTTTTTGTGTAATGTATGCACAATAATTTTTTTATTAAATATTCATTTTTATTTTATCTATTTTTTCTACACTTTTATTTTTTTTTTTTCTTTTTTTTAAAATCCCATTAGGGGATAATTAACTATTTTACACTTTTTTTTAACAGTATGCACAGGCTGCTTTCAGAGCAACACATGGTGTGTCCTGACTACAAGCTTTCTATACAGACAGCCATGGGGCAACTTTAGATCCCCAGGGCTGGCTGTACAAATATTCCCTGGGCTCTGGTGACACAATGGAGCAGGGGAATCTCCTTTGATTATGCTGCAGTCATGGACCATGGCAAGCAAAGGGTTAAGCGCCGGGAATCCGAGGTTTCCTCTGCTCCCCAGCATTTACAGAGATTGCTCTAGGAACCGAGCTGTTAACTAAAGCTTTGTTCCTACCACAGTTGCGGCACTGGGAGCCACAAAACCCCTCTGTCTACAGCAACATCTTTTGGCGTCGCTGCACCTGCAGTGATGTTTCTACCACAGTTGTGCTAAAAAACATCAGCAAAAAAAAGGAGGACAGTTGAAAAATTCAAAAACATCACATAAAAGTTCAAAAGAGACTATAAGAAGTCATGTAGATTTACTGTGAATATATATAAATTTCAGAAATGCATTCTAAAATTACTTCACACAAGATTATTTCCCATTCTATAGTAAGTTAATGTGTCCTTTATTTTGTTCACCATAATTATAACCCATCAGACTTTACCAGAAATTAATTCTGCTGTAGTGAAAAAAAATTGTTACAATTTTGTTGGTAAATTGTGGGTAAATGTTATACACCAAAAATTGTTTCATTGCCATCTGCCATTGGAAATATCTATACATGGATTGAGGATAACTTGAGCAGTTGGGGATTTCTGGCTTTTGGTCTATGATGATCTGCTGTTCTAGGACCTGCTGGACTAGAAAGAACAACTCATTGTGAATATTAACTATCAGAGCTGAACAGTTTAGCTACATGGATGAGATTATTGTGTAGAAATCTTAGGACAGTAGATTTGTCTTGTTTGATATGTCTGCTGAATGAGCAGCCACCTGTTAGAACTTGAATTTTTTACCACCCCCAATTCATAGTCTTCCTCCCTTTCTTCTTTTGTAAAGCTGAATTTAGTAGAGAACAATAGAGGAACAGTGGTTGTAGAAAATCACTGGACCATGGACAGCACTATCTTTTTACATTGCTTTATAAACACGACCCTTAAAGTAAGTCTAACTCAATAGCACATAAACTAATACAATGGACCAGTTTGTTATGAATGACAGGAATCCTTCTACCATTATGTATTTTGCTTCGTACTAGATCAAATGTGAGTCAGTAACTGGGCAACCGCCTCAAACAAATCTCAGGGCAGATCACCTGAGATTGAATAATTACTGGTCTTTCTATGAATTTATCTGGGCTTGGTAGATCGGTGCAGAGTTCATTGTCTGTTTTGAGAGATAGTGGGCCTCATTTATCAAAACTGTCTAACAGTAAGACTGTCTTTGTTTCCCATAGAAATCAATCAGCAACCATAGCAATCTCTGTTGCCCATTGTAACCAATCAGAGCTCAGCTGTAATCCAGAGCAGTTTAAAACATGTTGCTATGAGGAACAAAGTCTTATTGTTAAACAGTTTTCATAAATGAGGCCCAATCAAGTAGACTATATGTATTCTGTCCCCAACTATCCAGTGGCTTTTGTGTGTCTAGTCCTGTTTGGTATAGGTCTAGCGAGTGTGTTCAATCCCAAGTGTTGGTGTCTAGTGTTTAATTAGTTTTCCATACCCAGTTATTCAGAGGCCTTGTTCATCGGTGTGTCTCAGGTTCTGCTTAGTTTTCCCTGTGTTCATTTCTCTGTGCTGTGTATTTTCCTGGGTTCTGTTTTGGTATCTCTAATCATGGCTTGTTTGTATCGGGGTCAGTTGTAGCTTTGGGACATTGTTAGGGATACCTTCAAGGACAGAATAGTTTCAGTTCTGTCTGGTATTAGGGACAGTGTTAGAGAAAAGGAAACGATTAAGGGAAAGTTAGTGTCAGTTATCATTTGTCATTGCACTGCCTCTGGATTGAAGTTATTTATGGTATTGTCCTCTGTGTCTCTCGCATTATCTTCCTTGCTCTCCTGCATCTCATCTTCTAACAGTGAGCTCCTCCTGTCACAATCAGCCCTAGAAGAAGTAGAAGTGAGGTTCATCCTATATAAGAGCCATATTATTCTGGGTTACTCGCTGCAAGCACCCATAGCCTTCTTTTTCTTTTGGTTTTGTTTTCCTCCATCTTTTCTTTCATTGACAGCTTCTTTGCTGTCATTGTTCCCTCCTTCCTGCTAATCAGGAAGGCAGGGGAGCACAGTGCATGTGCGCTTCTACAAGCGCAAGAAGTCAACAAAGTATTGGAACAGAGAAACACACCACCTTCACCAAACCCTTTCAAATTTTGTTATCGACCCAGCCTGCTCAAAGTTGGAGTTGTCAGTGATAAAAAATAGGCCATTGACTGTTGTTCTAGTAAAAGAAACCAAACACTTCCTGAAGGTAGGAAGGACAACTATGAAAAAATTGAGGTCTGGACCTCATTAGGCTATCTCCAATCCCGGCTGTTGCATAGGGAGCCTGGCTGTACATAACAGCTGTGAAGGATGCAGGCATCGCTTCTGAACCTGCACCATCTGAAAGTCTTGTATGTATGTACCGTACGTATAAGGCGGTCATCTCTTCTTGGGATTTGGGAGACCTTTTGGTACATTTTGGAAGAGTTGGCAAGTATGAAAATAAATAGAGAGGTACCTTCCTTCTAGCTACTTCGATGCCTATATGCAGAAATAACTTTCTTCTAGCTACTTTTTCAGCTCAAAGGGTTGAAGAAATTTAAACATTCTAAATGACACATCAAAATCTATGTAATCAATATCTAAATCTGTGATATCCTTCCTATGCATCTTCCAGAATGCCTGTCCAGTTTTTATTGGTAATAGAAAATTGCTTTGCAACGGTTTGTGTTTGAATCCCAGATCTAAAAAAGAACAAAGGTTTTATTCTATGAATGTGTTATTGACGTCCTGCAAAACACTTCATCGATCAGAAAAAATTTCCCATGTCTTATCTCGTTGGGAAGACCACAGGTGGCTGTGCTAGTAGGATTTCAGTTTTGTTAACAGCTTAAAGAGAACCCTATTCCAGATTGTCTGATAATTCACTATACACAATTAGTGGCTAAAGGTGGACATAACTTAGATAGAAGTAGGTTAATGGTTGAACAAGCATTGGATGAATAATGGTCTAGGGTAAAATCATTTCACAAAGCCATATTTTGGTCCTTCGGGGCCATTATAGTTGCTACAACTGGCTAGAAGATCAGTGACATCTCATGAAGAACAAACAGTCTTTTTGGGATTATTTTGGAAATATTTTGAGAACAAAATGAGAACATTTTGTCATAATACTCTTCATGGACAAAAGATATTACCTGAATGAAAGCTCTTTCATCCAAATATTGGTTGAGAATGTCAAACAAGGTCAACTTTTCTTGATGATGATTTGTTACAAGTCAGCAAAAATTTTAGTTTCTCCTCACATTTAAAATCCTTCATTTCCATCAATCCTAATATAATTGTTAACTTAAATTCTGGACTAAAAGTGTTTTGCTTGCATTGAGCAGATTTACAGCAGTTATATGAGTAAACCATTGTCTTTTATCCACAATGTACTGCTATTGGCTATTTCTCTGTCACGGATGAATGTGGATTCAATGGACCACCGCAAGCGATGGTATAAGCCACGCCAGGAAGTGTAGTCTAAGTAGTCCCCAGTTTTCACCAGAGCCCGCCGCAAAGCAGATTGGACTTGCTGCGGCGGGAAACTACCAGGTCGCTACCCCTGATGTGACCTGCTTGCGGTGGCAGCAAGGATGCAGCGTGGTACAGAATCATAAGACAATGGCATAGTTGGGGACAGGCAGTAAGGTCAGGACAGGCAGCAGGCAACGTGGTCAGAAAACGATAGCAGGAACAACTGGTACACAGGAAGACGAAACTCACTCCAACACTCTCTTAACGCAGTATAGAACACTAATACTCTGGCAGAGAATGTTGGAGGAGTCAACAAGATATAGGGTTAGTGCCCAGCAATTAACCAATTACCGGCATGCTGGCTCTTTAGATCTTGAGGAGCTGCCGCGTGCGTGCCCACTTCCTAGCTGGCACTCAAGAGAACAGGGATGGGAAGCAGGAGCGCGGCTAGGTAAGTAAGAAGCCGGAGAGCGGCTTTTCTTCTAACCTAGCTTTCCTCAAAGTGTTCTTGAGGTTTGTGAAGGGACAATTAAATTTTACGAATAATTGGATTTAGCATAATTTCTATAAAGGCACAGATTTCCTCCACACTGTTCCTTTTTGTCTTTTTTCTATCCATTCTTTGAACTCATTTGTTGCTTGCTTCTGGGACATTCCCTATGTTGTTAACTGAGGTATGTGAAGGGAATATTCTCCTGGTATGTCATAGAGATTGTGAGAAAATCCAGTGATGTGTCAATGTAATTTTACATTGCAATTATCACAGATATAGCCATTATGTAGATAACTATTTATGCCAATGCACAAGTAGATAAAATATGTAAAAAGTTCAAATTTGCTAATATAAAACTAAAACATGAATAATTAACTGATGATATATAAATTCCTTAGCTGACAAGTGGCATAAGCATTTAGCCAGCCGCACAAAGCTTTACATGTCCCAAGAAGTGTTACTTACCTGATTGGAACTATCTGGAGATACTTGTGCTGTCCTCTATTAGGTCACAGCTAAAAGCCTGACTTGTTCTTGACATCACCACCAAGAAACTCTGGCATGTGTGATGAAGATCAAACACCAAAAAGTTAATCCATTTTCATTTCACACAGGCTAGACTGGGGAAAAGAGTCTCTTGGTTTTTACCCTTAAGGGGGTTTTCTCACTACAAAGATTAACTTTCAACATGAAGGGACAGATAATTGAAGCCTTTTTCTAAAAAACTTATTTTTTTATTTTACTTTGGTTATGAGAGAAGAGAGATTTTATCTTTTCTTATTGTACACAGGTTTCTCTGATTACATTCATATCTTCCTTCCTGATTAGACAAAGAGCAGGAAGTGATGTCACCATGGACAGAGATGGACAGAGCTCACTCCAGAGAAGTAGCTTTGGGCCACATGTATGAAAACTGTCTAGGTCTAAGACTTTCTTTGTTGCCCATAACAACCAATAAGGGTTCCCTTTTCATTTCATATAGTGCTCCGAAAAAATAAAAGGGGAGCTCTGATTGATTGCTATGCTAATTACTGCTATAGAACCACCAACAGCCTGACGAGAGCAGAGTGGATGAAAAGCCAATTGTGACTCAGTGAAACAGCATGGTGAGAAAACCACTTTAACCTCGGCAATAAGGTACGAGCTTTGCTACAGGAGGATTCCCAAGTCATGGTACTCAGAATATTCATGAATTGTGGCGGTGGTGCTGATAGAGCTGTGGCATGATCTGGAGAAGTGAGAAGCTAGAAGTCAGAGGTTAGTCAGATCTTAGAGGATCAGGCAAAAAATGAGAAAGAACAAGGTAGGAGTATATCCATAAAAAAGAGGAACATGTCTGTAGCCGAGACATTGCACTTTTCCATGTCCTGTGTAGAAAAATAAAAGAATGGATATTTGGACAAACTGATGCCACTTTTTAATGGATTTACTGCAGTGGCTTTGCGACCGAACCGGTCTTTGTGGCTCTGTTGAATTCAAGCCTTCATGTTCCATAAATAGTCTCTCTTTGAAAGACTATTAGTACTACTTGAGTTTTATAATTGTGAAGGTGTATAGTCAGGAACAACTGGATCAGAAGTCAAAGGCTTATAGCAATAAATGTAGACAAAAACCAGTGAAAAATAAACTTCAATCATCAAGCAGTATGCTGCAGCTGTGTTCCATGATACATAGGCCGATAAGGTGTCTGACAGCTTCAGGCAACAGTTTGCTTTGGCAAATGTCCACCAAGATGGGAATAACTGTTTAAGTAACAAAACCTCTTGCAATCCAGGATTAATTTAACTTGAAATCTTTAGAGCATTCAAGAGTAGAAGTAGCTGGAAAACCTGTTGATGACCAGAGTGCATAAGAGGGAGAGATGGTAAGTGTTTAGAATCCAAAAAGAAGGCAGCAGTTTAGTGAGAAATGCAAAGTCAAATGTTCTTCATAGAAAAAACAGTTTATATTCAACAGAATTATTCTGGTACCTAGGCATTGGTGTCTATCAGCACCCCTCGGAACCTCAGAAACAACATCTTGTTGCGTCATGTGACTTCTATGGATTAAATACCAAGACTGATAGCCACAAGAGACTGTAGCAGGAACTGAAATTGGACCAAGACTGGATGATGAACCTTAACCTTCTCTAGAGAGTTTCTCTTTCAGAGAATATACTGTAATTACTGTGAGGATCATAACCTGTAAAGAGCAGAATGGCATCAAAGCGAGTAATGTAAATGAAGGAAATTATCTCTTGCTTGGAGAAAATATCCATTAAATCCAGGTATGCTGGTGGAATTTTCATCAAAATGGGAACTAGTCACAAGGGGAGCAATCGAGAGCAATTCAGGGCCATCAGGCACTGCTAAAAACAAAATGGGCCCTGGTGGATGATATGACCTGGCCACCAGCCAATCATAAGTGAATAAAGTGTTATGAATAAACATGCCTTAGGATCCTCATCATGACCATAATTGAGCTGGAAGATGAAGCATGGAATCTGAGGGGGGCAACCACGTTGTGTGTCTAGAATCTTGCTCAGTTAAGGGAGTAGTAGATAGAGCATAGGTGAGTGGTTAAAGGGTACTAACATCACTCAGCATTTTTTGGCGAGACTATGTTATCTTTTTCGGGCTGGAGCCTTGCTGGACCACTTGTTCGGTCAGTTGATGAAGTAGGGAGCAGGATAGAAACAGAGGGGGACTTGGTGACTCTCTTGGAGCCTCCAATTTGCAATTTGATGCAGAATCTAAGGAATCTTCTGGACTTTGCTGTAGATTGATTTCAAGGCTGCATGGTCTTAAAGGGTTTTTTTCCACAAAGTAAAAGTCACATGGGAAGCTTGCAAATTAAATAACAAACATTTTCACCATTCATTATTATTAAAAATTCTGCACCATTTTTGTTTTAGCTGCTCCTTTAGTGATCCATTGTTTACAGCTCGTCTCCAGGGGATACGACTAGGGCTGAGAGCTCCTCAGTCCTGGTCGCACATGCTCAGACATCACTTCTCCTCTCAGGCAGCTACTGAGTGTTCAAACCCCAGGTGCTGTCATTCTACTCCCGTCCTCCGTACTTCTTAGTAATTATTCAAACAGTGCAAATAAATAAAAAAGAAACCTCAATCAGGTCTGTGCATTGATAAAGAGAAAAGAAAACACAGGTTTGGTTCCTGCAGGGAATTGAACCTGGGACCCTTGTGCCTAGAGGCAAAAACTTTACCTTTCATCTACTCACAATGCTTTACATAAACAGACCTTTCTTTGACTATATAGAGGAAGAGCCTGGTGATGTCATCCTGCTGGGTCACATGATATGAAATTCAAACAAATCACACACGCCCCTTCTGAGCACACAGAGCTGAAGAGCTGGATGTAAGAGGTATGAAATGAGATCGTGGCAAAACCCCTTTAAAGGGGTTTTGCCACGATGTAATGTTGGTCTGGGATCCTCCGAAATGAGCATTTAATCACTTTTCTAAATATATGTGATTACAAAAATTGCAGCCTGAGAGCTACAGGCTGCCTTACCTGCCCTTAGTTACTTAATAGCTTGCATTAGATACGACCAGGCAGAGTGACAGGAGCTGCTGGCCAGGCTTGCGCAGAGCGCACTTCTTATCTGATGAAAGGGAGCATGAAGAAGCTTTCAAGGGGCTGGGGAGAAATATGTTGTCTTTTGTATACATAATCCACTAGTTGTATTGTGATTACTTGAGTGAACATTTCACATGATCCCCAATGCATGGCTCTGTGCTCTGGCAGTCTCTCTCTCTCTCTCAGCTCAGCATGGCTTGTTTACTTTTGCTTCTTAGCAGATAAGGCACTTCCTGGCAAAACCCCTTTAAATGGAGCTAATGATCATGAGCAGGAAATCAATCAGAATGCAACAAGCCAAAAGAGATAGCCAAAAGTCAGGACCAGGAGTAGAACAACAGGTACCAGTGTGCAGAAGAACAAGACAGGAGCATAGTCAAGAACAAAGCCAAGGTCAACGTCAGAAGTCAAAATGCTTAAGTAACTTACATGAACAAGAGGCAAGAAAGGATTAACTCAGTCTACAAAGAGAGTGTTTTAGTTAAAGCCTTCTTTAAATAGCCCAACAGGACCCTTCTATGTTCTTTAGGTGCCAGGTACCTTACTTCCACCGTATGAAAGAAGAGGGATATCTGAAGGCTTATCTAGCAGGGCTGGGGCCAAAAACAGGAGACATAGGTGCAGCAGAGGAAGCATTTGGTTACCTAATAAGCAAACAAAGTTATCAGGATGGGCAACTCCAGCCAAAGAAAGTGGAAATAATGAGTAGGAATAGGAAATATTACAACTGTCAACTGCAGTGGTTTTGTAGTTGTAGTATTTTCTATGTCAGAAGTGCCGCAAGTGATCCAGAGAGCGACCGATTTCTCCAGCACTCGGATAGAAAGTTTAAAAGAAAAAAGTCTTTATTGGTCCCGTAATATAAAAAATGCGATACAAATTAAAATAGGATCCACAGAGCAAACGTTGTTAACGCGCTTCAGGTCTAGCTTGTGACCTTTAATCATAACATGCTAGACCTGAAACACGTTAACGATGATTGCTCTGTGGATACTATTTTGATTTTTATCGCATTTTTTATATTATGGGACCAATAAAGACTTTTTGCTTTTAAGCTTTCTATACGAGTGCTGGAGAAATCTATCGTTCTCTGGATCAAGTGTGTGCACTTGTGGCCGGGTGATAACTCTTGTGCACTGGACGTGGAACTACAGGAACATATGAGAAAGGAGCTGTGAGCGAATTCCTATTTCCTTACTTTCTAGTATTATTTAGAAGTGCCGCAAGGTCAACTTCAAAGAAAAAAAAAATCAAGTTTTGATCATGTCGTAGTAGAAGACAATAGTGAGATCTTTGTAATGGCGTCTTTCAGGTAAGTAAATGTAGATATAGATATCTTTGTGACTGGCAAAAGCCGGAAAACTGGAAGAAAAGGAAACATCTAAACTTGTGTTATCACTTTATGCGATATTGGAGTCATATTTGTCCTATTTAGTATAAGGTGTCTACATTTTTGTGATGCTTTAAACAAACTCATTGCAGTTTTTCAAATAAAACCAGCAAAACTCAGTAAGAAAACATATTTGTATTGAATGCAAATATACACACAAGGTATAACAAATGCAGCAACGTGTAAAAAGAAAGGTGTTATTTTTTACTTTGTTGCAGGAATCGCCTGTATTGCCTTACTCAAAATGTCCACTTAACCTTACCAGAATCAAATTTCTTAAGAAAAAATATATCTGTTTATACATTTCAAATGAAAATAAAATAATTATAATAATTATACAGTGTTGGTTTTGCACATGCGCCATATTGTTCCTTTGTTATGATACTTGAAAAGGACATATCCCTATATTCCCATGTATATAGGCAACTATCACTTAAGATCGTTGTACACATATTATAAAGTATAGAGACAATTGAAAATGATGGGTGTAGTCCTGTTCACAAAAGCTTACAGTCTGGAGGAGAGGATGGAATAACAAGGTGTGACAACATAGATTGCACTGGGAGAATATGGTAACTAGTGTAACTCCACGTTGACAAAACTAACAATATGAGACTCCAAAAAATTGGAAAATGAATGGTTGGATGATTGATTGATGCTGAGAGAAGCTCTAATCGAGCATGATCATGAGTTCCAAAGATGAGGTTCAATTCTAGAGGAATCCTGAAGATGTGCATGGGATAAGCTATTGAGAAAAGAGAAGAGGAGTAGACCATGGGTAGGGTTTAAGATATAATTTCATTATTATTTGGATCATGATATAGAAGTCAAAAATAAATTAACACAATGTGGCAAACACACGTAGGAAAAGCTGAACAGGAGAATGAAGAAACCCAAGAAAAAAGACAAAGCATGTTCAAAGCATATAGGTTTTGTGTAGTAACTAGAATCTACCATAAACACAAGTAATCAAGACATTTGGAACATAGATGACACAAATAAATGGACATAGGCGAGAATGAACACTAAGATCTACATAGATTAATCAGTATTGATGGATAAAGGTGGGCTAGTTATATGAAGATGGTGTCTCCATTCTCAGCACTTTCGATAACCTACTCACATTTTCTGCCAAGCACCATAAATAGAGCTAAAATTTTCTTATTATATTATGTTATATTTTCTTGTTATACAATAGAAATTATTTTCATACATCCTTAGAGGAAACAACAAGGACACAACGAGCACTAAACCAACGAAGGAGAGCACTGTTTTATATATAGTACTGTGGGTAGTATGGGAGTCATTTTATCTGATCAGTGACCAAATATACATTTTAATATTTCAGAATGGACACACTCACCATATGGGGTAGCTGGATATTAGCTAAACTATGAATTAAGGACTGACTGAGATTGGCCAGCTCATGCAGAAGAGACTCGTTTTGCTGCTCGATGACTTTGTTTTCCTCTTCTATTGTCTTCAGGTTACTCTCCATTGTTGTGATCTATAAATCATACACAGGTGCAAAATACAACACAAGGTATTAAAAAACATGTAATGTAGTTATGGGGTTATTAACAACGATACCAGTAACGAGGTCTAAGTATAAAGTAACACCGTTTCTGATATTAAATATTAAAATTTCTGAAAGAAAATATATATGTATCTATTTTGTAGCTAATTTTCTATGTAGCTTAACCAATATTTTATATACATATATATATATATATATATATATAATATATATATAATATATATATGTAATATGTGTATACAGATGTAGCAGCATTAAAAAGAACAGATAGTGCACCGTGATATCATGGCACAGAATGGTATCTCTACTTTCTCAATGCTTTTCAATGGGCTTTGTTTACAGATCAGAGCAGATAACACAAAGGGCCGTGATATCATGGTCAAGCTAGGCTCTGCTACATCTGTATATATATGTATATATATATATATATATATATATATATTTACATTGTCGTAACTGACTTGATTAATTTTGTTTATTCTGGTTAGTGAAGTTAATGTAAAATAATAATCTTAGAAACCAATGTAATGATATCACAACTCTTGCACCCTTTTTGTTCCAATACTGTACTCATGGTTGCACCTTAGCCTGTATATACCTTAGCCACATTCACATAGAGAAGAACATGCTCTTTTTATATAAACCTTATGAGTAACAGGAATACAGCTCTGTTGGTTTGGTGTGGTTTATACAAAAGTCACTTTGTGATTATAGAATAGTCTAAGGTCTGGTCTGACTTATAGTTGAACTGTTCTTGGTAGCTTCAATAATTATTTATATAGGTAAATGGTGATGGTTTTTATTTTGTTTGCTTGTATAGTAATTTCTATATATTTTTTTAATTGTAGATAAGAAAAAACATAGACCGCATATCTTCATGCTATACATCGATCTACTGACGCTAAGAAAAAATATGCTATTTTCTTTCACTGTCTGCTGGGAGCACATGGAAAGGTGAACATTTGTGATCCTTCCTTTATGGTTGTGGTTATTGTTGGTGTGGTACTGTGCTATTAGGGTGCTGTGACCGAGAGCTCGGGGGCTATGTCTGGCAGCAGTAGTGTTGTTGGGCCATGAGTCATTCCCCTCGCTGGTGGTGCCATGCAATGCTACATCTATTATTGTAAGAATGCACTTGAAAGAGGTTACCGTGAAGTGACAAGTGGGCTTGTACACATTGATTGAAATGTAACTAAGAAGCTCATGTTAATTTTTGATTAGCAGCAGGATATTAATGTTTAGATGTTAATGTATGGTCCATGTCTTTTTCTTTGTAGTTTTCAGAGTTTGTTAGTTAACATATATAGATTTCTGTGTATGTTAATATTATGATCTTTGTACTAAACAGTTTACAAACTTAACTATCATGATAAATAGTTGTATATTTAGGATCTGGCACCTCCCGATGCATAATGCTATTAACATGATTTATTGTTTGGTAAAAATTTTTAATGTACATAATTTCCAATGTTTAATTATTTATTAATGTCGCTCAAATCTCTCCCTGTTTAGTTTGACACCGATTTGACCAAACTTGTGAAAAAATGTTTTAATTCTCAACCTAACCCTAATGTAGTCCTAATCCTAACTATATCAATATCTCTAACCCTAAATTGGAGTTAGTTTTTTTCACAGGGTTTGAATGGGTTAACTTACCCAGTCCCTAGGACTTCTGGTCCTGCAGGTCTGTTGCTTTAAAGTCTCACATCTGTCCTCATTATTTCCAGTCTAACCACATATAGGTATCCCTAATGTGTTCTTGGACTGGAATTGATGTCAGATGGAAGTGAAGCCACAGGGACAGCATTGCAGGACCATAAGGAATGGGTAAGTTAAACCATTTCAACCCAGTAAACAACTTAGGGCCACATGTATGAAACGGTTTTGGTCTAAAACTCACTTTTTTCCCCATAGAAACCTTTGGGCAAATAAGTAAGTTTTAGACCAAAACCGTTTCATACATGTGGCCCTTAGTCAATATTATGATTAGGGACAAATTTCTGATACATATTGGCAAGATCCAAATGAACCAACCCAAAATCAGATTTAGGTTGAATTGGATTTGGACTTGTATCCAAAGTGCAACAATATTATGTACGGTAAAATGTAGGTCTAAAGGGTAGTATATGACTCACAAAAGAGTTTTTCGCTATATACTGCCCTCTTAGATCTCCGTATTAGAACATAGGGCTACATACATGTATGAAAACTGTCTAGGTCGAAAACTCACTTTGTTAACCATAGTAATAAATCAGAGCTCCTCTTTCATTTCATATCTCTGGAAAAATGAGAGGGGCGCTCTGATTGGTTGCTATGGGTAACAAAGTGAGTTTTAGACCTAGACAGTTTTCAAACATGTGGCCCATAGAGTATTAGTTTTGCCTGGATTTTATTTAACATGTCTAAAATGTATGTGACTTAAGGCAAAATGATACAATATGTAAATATAATTAATATAATCAGTCCTTACTAAGTGAACTACCTGTGTATGTGAAGCTAGTAGATTAAAAAAGAAATTGAAATCAAATACTTCTTATGAATAACTTTTATTCTTTGAAGGCTGAATTTCGTGTAAGTTACATGGAAAAATCACACAACCTCCCCTCCCGTGTAACTTACATGAAATTGGTATTCATCAACACAGGGTTCTTGGCAAGCAACAGGACGCTCGTCCAGTACCTATTGGGAGGGAGCAGAAGCTGAAAAGGGGGCAGAGAATGAAGCAAAAGAGGTGGAACTGACTCACGTGAGCAAAATAATGGACATGTGTGTTAACGACCAGCTTAGGTCACTTTGGAACCAATGGAATTTTTTGTTAGACTAGCCACCAGACTAGACCAACAGCTCAATTGGAATGATCAAGGTAGTCAAGCCAGCACTCTTCAGTAATGGCTTAGATGATGCTTAGAATTAATGGTTGTTTGGAAAATCATAAGTAATGTGTGTGCTTTTTAGTTCCACCTCTTTAAATGATAAAAATCATAACCACTAGATTCTATTATACAAACATAACTATTCTACTACAATTTACGTCAATAATCGCAAGTCTGTAGACAATAGGCAGTTCTTAATTTATTTTACGGATACTTATTAATATTATTTTTATCTGTACTTCTTGTATATGAATATATATATTTTTTTTTTTATCAAATTGGGGCCAATAGAAGGTCAAATTTAATATTTTTGTCGTGTTATTTTAACAGTGCCACACACTTGAATGTAACACTTGAAATTAAAATGGTCACCAAGTTCTCATCCTCACCCTTACCCTCCATGTAATTTATTATTTCCCGATCTGTCCATAAATACATCTGATGTCTTGGTTGATGAATACCATGCAGCCAGCATGATTTTGTGGCCACAGAAGACGGTATTTACAGAAGTACGGATGCACTCACGTATGTCACATAGAGATGTAATCCGGAATTTCATGCACATGCATGTCACAAAGAAACAGTGCAGGCTTTAAAAAGAAAAATGTTACAATGACAATGATAATTGAGACTTAGTATTACAGTCTGATATGCTAGCGTGTTGTTGACTATCTGTGTTACAGTAAGCAACAGTGACCAGAAAGGGTGAATTTACTTAGGAACCATGACCTGGGCATGCATGAAGTATGGGTGAGTATGAGAATAAAAGCTTTACTAATTTATTTTTATTTAGTATTTTAAATTTATGAATAAGTTAGTGGCATCTTGTATAGGGATCTTATACATAGCAGAGTTATATGATTTCTCGGCAAAGACAGTAATAACATTCTTTTTGAAATTACCTAAGCAAGACACTTTCAACATTGCTTATGGAAAACTGTTACCTGAGTTCTGAGTTTAATCATATCGGCTTCCATCTGGGAATTGGATTCATTTAGCTCCTTGATTTCTTCATCTAACTGTTTGATTTCTTCATCATTTTCTATGCCTAAGGGGATATTAAAGGAAAATATGTAATAGAGTTGTAAACCATCAAGCATCACTAGCAACACTTGTATTAACATCACTATTGATAAAGCATAGTTAGAAGAGAAGATTTAGAATTTAATGTGATTTTGGATAATGAGCCTTCTGAGAATTATAAAAGTGAGATAAGCTACTTAATATAATAGGTATTGAAGCCCAGATTTGGACTGAGGGTGATCTGCACCTCAGGTAGTGAAGGTCACTGGCCACTTTTGAACCACTATAGCTAGGACACACTTGATTTGATTTAATACCTTTAAGTTGCATTTTTTTTACTTTACCATAAAACATAGGCTTTTGGTAAAGAGCTGAAGAACTCACTAGCCCCATCCATTGGACGTAGCACTCCTCACTTCACGTGTGACTGAGTCCTGCAATGTACAAAGGATTGAAGCCATGCCAGATAAGTTTATCTACAGAGAGCTGTTTCAGGGCATATGCCTGTTAGTGCATAGTAGAACTTACTGGCTGGCTGGGTGAGGCAAGTGTGGCTTAGAAGGAAGAAATTTCTCTCATTGGGGAGAGCCACCAAGTCGGTATGTGAGGGTTTAATTTCGCCTTTTTCATCTCATGGTCTTTTGCAAATGCCCGTGAGGTGCAAAAGGCAAAATTAAACCCTCACACACCGACTTGGTGGCTCTCCCCAAGGAGAGATATTTTCCCCTTACTTTACCATTTAATACAAGACTGTTTACTGACCCCAGTCATGTATTACATGGTTGCCCATCAAGGTTTCCTATTCATTTAAATGGGTACTATGTAATATCATCTTTCTCCTGCAGTGTTGGCTCTAGGAGAAATGCACCTACCCGACACTTTCTTCAGCAATAACAGCTGATCAATGGGGGTTTACAGCTGCTGCACACAAAGAGATGTAAAGAGAAGAGGTTGTCCATAGTTCCTTAGGCTATAATAGCCTAAATAACTGTGAACTCCCTCTGTCCATTGGGCATTGCCCTAATGCTAAAATTATCATTTTGATCCTATTAGAGCCTGTAGACAAGCAGGTATCCGGACACTAGCTGCTTGAAGGTATATGTCCATATTCTGATGTTTTTAAGCAAAGGATGAGGAATCTTGGTCTCAGAAAAACAATCTCTTTATCCACTGTAAATGTATCCAGATGTAAGAATGTCTTTCGAAAAGCCTTGAAAACATTATTATTTGGCCTCTATACTTGACTTAAGACTTCTAAACACTAGAATAGGGACCAGAAAAAAGAGAGCTGGGCCTGCAGAGACTAGCTTTGACTTGTGGACTGCTGTATGGACCATGAAGAGAGTGATCCAATTGATATCAATTGGTGACAGTGTATCCAGCAGTAGTGGACATTGCCTATCAACAGTGAAAGACTAGTAGCAGCTGGAGAGACAACTGAGGCCAGAGGATTTCTGAAACATGAAGGTGACATCTGTGACATCAGTGAAATCTGTGACATCTAAGTCGTGTGAATATGTAGTGCTACCAAGTCCTGAAGTATAGTCTGCTTTATGAAGAGACTGAGCAGTGGAGTGCACTTGGTGACAGGGCCTAATACCAACACTGTGCACGTAACAACACTTTTGAACCTCTGACAACTGCAACTGTATTTGAAATTAATGCTTAATTGAAGTCTTACAAGTTTTACATTTAAAAGCCTGTGTCTATGTATATTTTTGCTGCAGCAGCTCCTCAGTAACAGGGTATCAATATGCCACATGCGATTCCAACACCATCTCATAGAGGTCAAATCCCTGCATACAAGGGATCAACATTTTCACATCTGTTTGACCTTTTGTACATAGGATGTTTGGGTCAGTCTGCATGTCAAAAAGCACACTACTGTAATCAAGGTTTCTGTCACTGCTTTATGCTGCTCTCCAAAGGACCTGGTGCTAGATTCTCTGTAATATGAGGTTTTAGGAATATTTAGTCTTTGAAGAGGTATTCTGGTTCCAGAAAAAAGAGTTTTTATTCCATAATAAATATTTTTACAGTTTTTTAATATTATTTTTTTATCTGTTCCTCATAACTTTTAAAAGGGTTGCCTGGTTTATTTGTATTTTTTATAAAGAGGCTGCTGGTGCACTGATAAAATAAGTGCTGGTTCCAACACTGCTGCAGTCCACCATCCACCATGCCATCGATGACGTCACCGCTGGGAGCTTTTCACTTCCAGATGGTGATTTCAAGCAATGGCATGTCACCACTGGGGTGGTCTTGAGCCAACTACAGCAGCTGAAAGTAAAAAGAAGACCTGGAGGAGATGGCAGATAGCGGCAGAGCTGGAAAAGAGATGAGAGGAGAGGTAAGTATGGCCTTTTTTTCATTAGCGCACCAGCAGCCTTTTTATATTTAATACGAATATACCAAACCACCCCTTTAACCTCTCTGCTTGCAGCCATTTAATAGGAACCTTCATCGTCTACTACAATAGAAAAGAAACCGGCCTTGGTTAAGTGATTATCACATATTTGCAGGGTCATTGCAGTTACCATGTATGTATCAGGGATGTCTCTGGTAGACACATGACAAGGAAAAATAATGCACAAATTCACTTATCAAAGGGATTGTCAAGATTTTAGAAACGTCTCCTAGAAGCCAAGTGTGCTATCACATAAAAAACCCTTAATTCACCTCTGAAGCCACCACAACTCCGACACTACTGTTGCTGCGATGTTCCACGCCAGGCCCCTCTGATTATGTAATCTCTATTATTTAACATAACGCTGAAGCCCCTGAACGAGATCCATGAGGCCAGTGATTGTAGCATTACATGAACGATGGACATGATGTAAGTGGTGGTGGGCCATTGGGAAACTCTGAGGCAATATACTGCATTGGGGTGGCGATGGGTTTAGAGATGGTTGAAGGTTTTTTTTTTATTTTATTTTATAACCGTCTCGGTCTGTAGATAATTTTTCTAAAATATCTAGACAACCCCTCTACACTGACATATTCCATACTGCAATGTTATAA
This sequence comes from Phyllomedusa bahiana, assembly GCA_025379985.1. Lineage (NCBI taxonomy): Eukaryota > Metazoa > Chordata > Amphibia > Anura > Hylidae > Phyllomedusa > Phyllomedusa bahiana. Next base: position 36,015 of record JAODAL010010277.1, read on the forward strand.
ACCAACAAATAGTTATTACTTCACAATTCTTATGTTTCTCATATAATTAAATGCTTGATGTACTGTAATAATTTACAATGAAGTTACTTATGGGCTAATGTCAGAAGCTCGTGCTATAATATTAAGAGCATATTTTCTGTTGAAGTAAAGTATGGAAAACTGACATCTTAAGTAAATAATGTACATAACAGAGGATTATAGAACTGAAAGTTATTCATTGTTTTTTCTTTGAAATTATCTCCAAATGAAAATGTAATTATATATGAAGAGTCCGCACTAAATAAATCAGAAATCTAATGCGGATTTTTTGTTCCATTCTATGATTCAAACTTTGACTATAGCACACAAAATTTAATCTGTAGCCTTAAAACACCAACTCAATTAACCCCTTCCCGGCATAATGAATTTTATTCATGCCATTTTCATTTTATGTTATGTCCACCTTCTATGCCCACCATTTTTATTGGGACCATTTATTGTATCATATAGTGTATTGGTAAGTTAATAAATGTCTTTGACAGGTGGAACAGTAAGAACTACCAGAAAACAAAACCCTCGTTAGACTGGACTTCTAATATACCTGAAAGTAAAATTATTACCATAACAGGCATTATTTTCTGTGCAAAAATACAGATGAAAACTTAAGTTTTATTAAGCAAGCTACATAAAAAATCCACAGCTCCTTATCTGTGATTCAGAAGCTAGTGTATATATACAGTATCTCATAAAAGTGAGTAAACTTCCTACATTTTTGTAAATATTGTATTATATATTTTCATGGGACAACTCTGAAGATATGACACTTTAACCCCTTAAGGACCAGGCGGTTTTTTTTTGGCGACACGTTCGTTTTTCCCTCCTCGCCTTCTGAAAGCCATAACTTCTTTATTTTTCCACCTACATAGACATATGAGGGCTTTTATTTTGCGGGACAATATGTACTTTCTAATGGTGTTATTTACTATACTATAGAATATACTGGGAAACCGAAAAAAAAATTCCAAGTGGGACAAATTGTGAAAAAAAATGTATTTTCGCCATGTTTGCGGGGGTTTTGCTTTACAGCGTTCAATCTTCGGTAAATATAATGTGTTATCTGTATTCGTCAGGTTGTTACACATCCGGCAATACCAAACATGTAGGGTTTCCATTATGTTTTGGTACCGTAAAAAAATTCCAAACCTTTGCTATGTTTGAAATTTGCGCCACAGCGCCATTTTGTGCGACCAATAACTTTTTTGTACTAACACCTACGGACGTCAGTGAGGGGCATTTTTTGCGGGCTGAAGTGTACTTTTTATCGCGAGCCGTTCGGACTGCATGCGACTTTTTTGCTCCTTTTTATTCCATTTTTTGAGTGACGTAAAATGACCAAAAAATCGCTATTTTGGCGTTTGTAACTTTATTTCTTCTACGGTGTTCAGCGTACGGGATAAATGATGTTATATTTTTATAGATCGGACTTTTTCGCGCGAGCGCGGCGATACCAAATATGTGTAACTTTTTTATTATTTTAATGATTTTATTTGTAAAATGGGGAAAGGGGGGGTGATTTGAACTTTTTTTTTTGTACTTTAAAACATTATTTTTTTTTTTTTTAATGTAACATTGAGGCCACCTGTGGTACTTGACCACTAGGTGGCGAGATTGTTAATACAACCTAATGCATTGCATAGGCAATGCATTAGGGTGTACAAAGATGGCGGTTTCCCCACTTCCTGTCTGCGGACGGAAGTGGGGCAAACCGGCCAGGGTAAGTGACGGGAGCCTTCACAAGGCTCCCCACCACAATGCCCAGTGATCGTATCGGCGCTGCATAGCTGCGCTTATGCCGATCACCGCTTCGATCGGTGCGCGGCACCGATCGGCGTTAATTCAGACGCCGCAGCCATCTTTGCCGCGACGCCTGATGGGGAAAACAGCGCCAGCGGGCAGAGCCACCCGCCGGCGCTGTTACTGCTGGGTGTTAGAGGTGATTTGCCGCTAACACTCGGCGGCTGTGCGGGGTGGTCGCGGAGCGATCCCCCTGCAAAGCCCCTTAGCGGCCCTGGGACGTACTGATACGCCCAAGGTCGTTAAGGGGTTAATATAATGTAAAGTAGTCAGTGTACAGCTTTTATAACAGTGTAATTTTGATGTGACCTCAAAATAACTCAACACACAGCCATTAGTGTGTAAACTGCTGGCAACAAAGGTGAGTACACCCCTAAGGGAAAATGGACAAATTGTGCCCAAAATGTCAATATTCTGTGTGGCCACCATTATTTTCCAGCACTGCCTTAACTCTCTTGGGCATGGAGTTCACTAAAGCTTCACAGGTTGCAGCCACAGGAATCCTCTTCCACTCCTCCATGACGACATCACAGAGCTGGTGGGATTTTAGAATGAGATTGCTTGCACACTACATTGTAGTACTAATGTATTGTAGGATAGTTTATGAATTGCTTTATTTCTATGCAATGACAAATTGAAAATTTAAATTATCAGACTGGGGCCCTATATTGGAGTTGAGACTTGGGGCCCACCAGTGGAGTTGGTACTTGGGACCCACTCTACAGCCACTGTACTTGACTGCACACACTTAACTCTTGCAATCTGTTTCTTACTTTCTGCCTCTCTTTCTCTGCCTTTATCCATAAAAAGCAGCCTCGTGTCTGCCATGTTCAGTGGCCCACCTGGGGGCCAGTCCATGCTTGGTTATAAATGGCATAAAGTGGCAATATGACACCACTGAATGTTTAGCAACTGATAATCCAGCAACTGGCAGGAACTTTAGATGGGAGTTTAAAGGGATAGATCACTTCACAGAACCAAATGACCTTGTACTTGACTACTATAGAGCAAGATCACATGCACACTAATGTGCTACAGTGGTGTACAATTACTGTTTCTATGACACGCTGAGGTAGGTTGATGTCTAATAACTTAAATTCTGTGATTGCACTGACCATAGCATCTAATTGGTTAAATTGACTGTATCAGAGTTATCGCTGATCCCAGATAGTAATGGCGGGTGTCAGTTGTAATCAACAGCCAGTATGCTCTGTGTAGCTCCATTATAGCAAACGAGTTAATGGATAACTTGCTGGCCACCTGTAGTCACCACTAGGGCAAGATTAGGAGCCTATTGCATACTGTTTTATTATGAGGTTTAATCTATAACAGTATGCCATCAGCTTTGCCGTGGCTGCAGGTAGTCGGCTATATTGTCTACGCAGGAAATTTCTAAGGAAAATCCAGAATTCTCTTAATTGAAGTAAATTCATCATAAAACATTTTAAAAGCAAGTACCATTTGTTGCCCGCTGCTTGATAGTCATCCTCTCCTCTCCCGACAACCTGGCTTTCTACATTGCTGATGTGGCTCTTGGACATCCCGATAAACTATAAGAAAAATAGCAATGGTACAATGGAGGTTAGGAAGATATTTATGGCTACTTAATAAAATGTTTATATGTAATTTAACCAAAATTGTCAGACACAACTTGAATAGCATTTTATCATATTATATTACACCATGATTTGCCCATAGGTTTCTGTCTGGTTTTGTGGCTCAGCCCATTCACCTGAAGTGCAAATCGTAACAAAAAGTTCTGTGCTAAATAGTCGGCTTAAAATGTAATCATTTCCCAGTGACATTTTAATTTCTCCATCCCAGTTCTCCAAAATTCATAACTTTTTTTTATTTTTCCATTCACGTACTGCTTATGAGGGCTTGCTTTATTGAAGGACGTGTTGTATTTTTTTAATGACACAATTTAAAGGGTAACTCCCACCACATTTTAAACATGTAGGCAAAGGTAAATAAAGACCATAACTAATGCATTGCAGTTCTGATTTTGCTTCTTTTCAGAGCTAGAACAGATTTTATCTTCTGCATTTGTACATAAGCTCCCCTAGGTTACCAGCCACCTCTCTCTACTTTAGAGCCGTGGTCAAGATGTTGATGTCACTCCCTGCTATTTGTTAACAGCAGCACAGGAGCGTGTTTATGTTTGTTTTAGAAAAACTTTAACTCTTTAGATCTCTGTAGCCTTGTCTACTGCTGTTTAGAAATCTCCATCACCAATGTCACTCTAGCAGGATCAGGTAGGAATAGCAGAACTGATATGACAATCACAACTATAGAATCACCAAGGAAGTGAGAGTCTGAAGCTGCTTGTCGCTCTGTGAAAAAGTAAGATGAGAACACCCTTTTAATTATACCATGTAATTTATTAAAATACGTTTTACCTTTTTTGAGCATCATTTTTTTTTCTTTTCTTGTTTTTTGCCATTCACTTTGCAATAAAAAATTAAGTTATTTTTTTTTTCAGATTAATATGATTATGGCAATATCAAATTTATACAGTATACTTACAAATAACTAACATAAAGAAAAAAATATAGTATGTATCTCCATATTCTGACACCCATAGGGGGACATGTATGAAAACTGTCTGGGTCTAAGACATTCTTTGTTTCCCATAGTAACCAATCAAAGCTCCCCTTTAATTTGTTCAGAGCACTATATTAAATGAAAGGGGAGCTCTGATTGATCTTAGACCTAGACAGTTGTCATACATGAAGCCCATAATATTTTGATTCTTGCATTGATGGACCTATCTATGTTTCTTTTATTTAGCAGGGCTGTAGTTTTCATTGGTACCATTTTGGGACACATACCATTTTTTGACCACTGAATATAATCTGTCCCACTGCAGCTGGGTGTAATAGACATTATATAAAATACTGCAATACATTAATATTGCAGTGTAGAGTAGAAGTAATTACATAGTTACATAGATTGTAAGGCAGAAAAAAGTCAGCTATTTATCCAGTTCAACCTATTGTTCTATCATGTTGCACCCACCAAATACCCTAGCGAGAGTAAAAACAGTAAAAAAAAAAGACATTTTAAACATATAAAAAAAGATTAAAAATGTTATATATTATTTTTATCCTGACTTTATTATAAATGTAAACAATTAATCATAAATGGTATCTCAACATCCAATCTACCAATGTATATTCCTATTGAACCTGAACATGAAGAGCATTAAAAGGAAAAATAGAAAAGTAAATTACTAAGTGCTGGAATTGTGGTTTCTTTTTCACCTTACTTGCCAAACATAAATAAAAAGCTCACAAAATGTCATGTGGTATGCTTTCCAAAATGGTAAGCAATGCAAAGCAAATGTTTTTTTGTTTTTTTTAAATAGTAAAACATAATGAAAACAATATAGGTTTGTGAAATTTGGAATACTACCACCCCAGTTACTGTGAATAATACTGCATAGTGAATTCCTTGAAAACAAAACCCAAGAAACTATGGTGTAGTTAGTTTTTTTTCCCACTCCACCACTCTGGGAATTCTTTTTGGTTTTCTAATCCATTAAATGGCATATTAAGTGGCACCATTAATAAATACAACTTGTCCCACAAAAAGAAGTGGTGGGTCAAAAAGACTAAATAAAAATCCACCATAGCCAAAAATCACTATATGTTGAGAACAGGAAATAGGAGTTACACAATATACAGTAACTGGTGTTGTTTAATACTGCAGTTCTCTGGCAGAAGATACTGCAGGAAATATGTGCTTCCACCTGCAGCTTCCTCAGTGATAGCGGATGATTACCAGCAGATCCTTCTTTAGAGACATTGTTCAGTTGGGACAAGTGTTTTAATTGTTTGCAATTATAACGAACATTTAGAGGTTTATTGAAGTTCCATAATAAATACAGTTCAAATATACAATTCTAAGACATTGCTCTAAAAGGATTGTCTGGTTCGAACAAAAATAAAAATTAAATAGTTGTCTGACCGTTCTTAAAAAATAAAGCCTATATTCACCTTCCTCTGCTCCTTCTTTCCAATGCTGGGTCTACCCAGTCTTCACTTCCGAACGGGACGTCACCGATGCTGCCTCTGATTGGATAAAGTGGTCACATGCCTCTAGAGCTATTCACATCTGAATGATAATTTAAGGGAAGTGGCATGGCACTGCTGTAGCCAACCAGCGACTCTCCCATGCGGAAGCAAAGGGAAGGTGAACAGAAAACTGGGGAGACCCAGCTCTGCAATGGAGAAGCGGAGGAAGGTGATATAGGCTTTTTTTTTTTTTTTTTTGTTTGGCACAAGCAGCTTACTGTTTCATTTTTATTTGAAGCAGACAACCCCTTTAATTATTTGACATTATAGATCTTACCTTCGATGTGTAAGGAAACTACCACTGATGTGTCCTGAACCATCACATCCTGGAGTGGGGCAGGACATTCCTTCAGTTTTTCCAGATTTCCAGGAAAACTGGGAACCATTCAAGTAACCATCTTTCTGTCTCTTGGCTGCTAGAGGACATCCAGATGCACTGCGATGAGATGCATACTTTCCTGTAACGTGACCTTGGCCATCACACCCTGGGACTGGGCATCTGGGTATAAAATGGATAAGTCAAGAATTATTTGTTATAGAAAGAAAGTTATGACTATATACATTAAACCGAACAGTGTAATGACAATTCCTAGTTTGCTAATCTTTCTGAATGGACATTTTCCAGAGCAAAGCAAAAAACTGGATCCTCCTAGCTGGCCCTACTTCTACCATATGGATTTACAGTGCAGTCACACTTTAATTAGTATTAGAAAAAAATCCTTTACAGCAATTTCTGGACATGCTTGTCTTAGCAAAAACTTTACATTTTTAAAGCGAACTGGATGTGTAAAGTTTTAAAATTGCTCTGCTACCCATCTTCTGAAGACTGCAGACTGTCAGTAATAGTTTATGACAGTCTATAGTCAACTAATACGTTTCTGTCTGCAAACTGCGAACAGTTGTCATGTTTTTGTCAGCAGAGAGGATTGGATAGCAAATAATTGTTGGCATATTTGCTAAAACAAAGTGTAATCTATTAGAACATTGCAAGTAAAAGAAAAGCTTGTTAATTTACACTACACTTAAAAGGGTTGTATCATTTCATTAAATGGTCTTCAGAATAAGGGGACAGTGAAAACAAGCAACTTTGCAATTAGATGTCATTAGCAAAGCTGCCTTGTATTCACAGTTTTCCTTATCTTCTGTTTGTTTACACTGATATCCAGTGCTGGTCGGATCCCTCCCCCTTGCATTTCACTAGCTGAGAGCTCATTTACATTCTGTTCGGCCCCTGGTCAGCCGTATTCACAGTATTCACAGAACTTTCATTCCTGCCTTTCACTCAAAGTACGGGACTGGCCATATTCACTCTGCACAGCCAGAAGAAACAGAATAATACCGCAGGGCTGTACAATCAGGAAACAGCACCATTGGGTGTCGATCCCTGCCTCTCTGACTCAGAGTTAGGGGCCGTGGCAATTTCTCTCTGCACACCTAGCAGAAACATACTGCAGCAGATTCTACAATCAGAAAACAGCACAGTTGTGTCTCGGTGCCTAACTCTTCTGCATAGAAGGGAGATCTGTGCCGTTCATAGAAAGCTGGATTCAACTGTAACAAATCTCCAGCTGTGAGAGGAGAAGAGATCAGTGCTCAGTGTAGATTGAATGCAGCCTGTGGTATGTATACAGCTCTTACAAAATAAGACTGCATAAGGAGAGACACCGTGATATGTGGACTCAGAGAGTGGGGGGAGTCTCGGGAGCCAGCATGAACAGTGAAGGGGGGGTGATGTCACCCAGCTGGGAGGGAAAGAAACGTCCCTGCATTTCTAGAGTGGAGAAGCTGAGAGCAGAATGAACTAAAGAAGCGATACATCCCCTTTAATCTGATATGTCAATAGGGTGGCAGCTAAAGCAACTGCATGACTGTGTTGCACAAAAGAAACAGTTAAATGACCAATTTAATTCTGCTACATCTAAGACTCCAAAGTGGTTTTACATCTACAGAATTTCACATTTCAGTTTTGGCAATGATTATTTTCCCTACCGGAAGAGAACAGTAAAGTCTTTAAGAAAAGTAACATCCAGAGTAAAGTGAAGGATTATATGTGGTCCAATTAAGTAATGTCTGCTGGGTTCAGGAGAGCATTTTATTTAGGATAGACTGAACGCTCAGGGACAGAACTTGAAGATATTTGCCGTTATGGCTTTAAAACTGTGACAAGTGATATCACAGCTTGACTTTTGTTATCATGGGGCTAAAAGCATATTTTACAGCTCAAAGAAATGTTCTTTACTGATCTAAAATCACATCTAAAGTTTTATCTTTTACTTTAATGTCATAAAAGTAACAGAAAATTGCCAAAAGTAAACACACTAATTTATCCTGTGGTAATGAAACTAATGCACCTTTTAGATTGATTAAATAGAGCAAACTGACTGCAAGTCTGTCATGTAGTAGGCCCACAGAGCTGTGGAGGATCAAGAGTCACCTGGGGCCCCAGCTTTAAGGTCATAGGCTTCTTTCCAACCACTAGAGCTGTGATGCACTTGACTTCAGTTGTCAAATTGTACAGAAATGACTAAAAGTCTATGGGCCCCTCTGGCCATAGACCACCAGGTGCTGCTTTTATGTTCTAATAGGCTGTCCAACAGAATATTGTGTCTGCCGTATTATTGATCTGGAGACCTTTCTCGATCAGGTGTAAAGTGATCAACAGCTTTATCTATAAAGCTCTCTATAATGTGCTACTTCCTGTTCCTTAATGAAGACATCACCTACATCTGTGACAACATAAATTATTATTATATTCATTATTAATTCCTGGGACTGTACAATATCAGAAAGAGGTCACACAGTTACAGTATATAGTTTGTTAGGCTGAAAAAATACATAAATCCAGTTCAGCCTATTGTGCTATAGTGTTGATCCAGAGGAAAGCAAAAACCCCCATGAGGTAGGAGCCAATTGTCCTCATTTTACGGAAAAAAATTCCTTCCCGATTCTGGCAATCAGAATCAATCCCTGGATCAACGAGCCTTCTCCAGAATCCTAGTCAGTATAGCTTGCTACATTATTAAACTCTAGAAATGCATCCAGACCCTTTTGAACTAATTTAGTGAGTTCCCCATGACACTTTCCTCTGGCAGAGAATTCTACAGTCTCACTACTCTTAGTAAAGAGTCCCATCCTTTGTTTATGTAGAAACCTTATATCCTCAAGACGAAGAGGATACTGCCTTGTTCTGGATACAATCCTGGGTTTAAATAGTTCATAGGAGAGATCTCTATATTGACCCTTCATGTATTTACACAAATTTATTCGGTCTTTTCTCTAAACTAAATAACCCTAATCTTGTTAATCTTTCTGGGTATTGTAGTCCACCCAGTCCTTTTATTATTTTCATTTCCTGCCTTTAAACCTGTTCTGCAAGCTCTACAATGTCCAAAACTGTCCACAACATTCCATCTGTTTAGTGTAAGGGATTTGTATAGTGGTAAAACAATGTACTCATTGTGTTCCTCTGTACATCTTCTCAAATCTTGGGAGCAGCTGCTTGGCACTGTTTGCTACATTTAAGTTTACTGTCCAAGTCCTTCTCCATTTCAGTTTTATTCTGGATTTTTCGATTTAGAAAGTAACCGTGGAATGGCTTTTCCCTTCCCATGTTCATAACATTGCATTTATCAGGGTTTAATGATATCACATTAAGAAAAAGACAGGTAAACAGAGTTTAGTCTGCACATTCAAAAAGATTTTTGAGAAAAATAAGCATAGGTGCACACTGGTGTGGCAGCAAAAAACAACACAATATCAGCAGCACTACTAGCACTAAAAAAACAGTTATAGGGAACATATGAATTTTTTGAAAAAGCATTTCTACTACTTTTAAATACATGAAGTTCTCAGTTTATATTTTTGATCAAAACTGTAAAAGCCCACCTGCCAACGTCAATGTGACATCAATACAGATGGGAACCTACTCTATATGTTGCCTCTCTTGGTGCCTGTTCAGACCTCCACATTTCAGGGAGAGAAAAAATCAGCTGCATGAGTGACAAATTGGTACAGAGGAATAGAAGACCCTGGCTTTTAGGGCTTGTAGTCTACAAAAGAAGTTAAGGGACTGAGCTGGCTAGAAGATAGTGAGTGGCAGCAGGGTTATTGTATGGTGTAGGCTTTTCTTAAGAAATGGGAGTTCAGTCTGGCTCTGAAGGTGTGAAAAGTGTAGGTGAATCTGAAGTGTCGGCGTTGTGAGTTTAAGGTTATGGAAGAAATACAAAGAAATCTTGAAGGTGGTGGTGTGAGGAGCAGAAAAGAGGAGGACAACGAAAGAGGTCTTGGGAGGACTGAAGATTATATGAGGGGGCGCACTGGGAGATTAAGGCAGAGGTGTATGGCAGAGACAGTATGTAGAGAGCCTTGTATGTTATTGTTAATACTAGAAGCAGAATTCGCTGGGCAATGGGAAGCCAATAAAGGGATTGGCAGAGGGAAGAAGCAGAGAAGAAATAAGGAGAAAGGTGAATTAAATAAGCATCAGAATTGTCGGGAGCAGTGTTATATGGTGGTCCGCAGAGAAGGTTGTTACAATGGTCTAGGTCAGGGGTCCCCAACCGCTGGTCCGCGGACTGGCACCGGGCCGTAGCGCATCCCCTGCCGGTCCGCGACACCGGACTAACATGATGCCGGCCGCCCGGTGACTTTAGTCCGGGCGACCGGCATCTGCTCTACGCGGTCGTTGTAATCCGGCCGCGCAGGGTTAAAACAGCTGCGCGCGTTGCGCGGCTGCAGAGAGAGAGCAGGGATGGTCCCTGCTTTCCCTATCGCTGTCGATGCGGCGCTCATTGAGCGCCGCATCTACAGAGCAGCGACGCAGGGGGGATGATGCAGAGGTGTCGTCACACCCCCTGCGCCGCTCGGTCTCGTCGCACGACGGGTCCTGGAGGCAGCAGGGACCGGGAATGGTAAGTAACCTTGTTTTCTTTTTTTTTCATTTAACTCGCCTGGATGCTACAGGGGGACTATCTATTATCACTACAGGGGGCTATTATTAATACAGGGGGCTATCACTACAGGGGGCTATCTATTATCACTACAGGGGGGCTATCTATTATCACTACAGGGGGCTATCTATTATCACTACAGGGGGCTATCTATTATCACTACAGGGGGCTATTATCATGACAGGGAGGCTATCTATTATCACTACAGGGGGGCTATCACTACAGGGGGGCTATCTATTATCACTACAGGGGGCTATCACTACAGGGGGGCTATCACTACAGGGAGGATATCACTACAGGGGAGCTATCTATTATCACTACAGGGGGCTATCACTACAGGGGGCTGTCACTACAGGGGGGCTATCACTACAGGGGAGCTATCTATTATCACAACAGGGGGGCTATCTATTATCACTACAGGGGGCTATCTATTATCACTACAGGGGGGCTATCACAACAGGGGGGCTATCACAACAGGGGGGCTATCTATTATCACTACAGGGGGCTATCTATTATCACTACAGGGGGGCTATCACTACAGGGGGGCTATCATTATTTATCACTACAGGGGGCTATCTAATCACTACAGGGCGCTATCTATCATCACTACAGGGGGGCTATAATTATTATCACTACAGGGGGGCTATAATTATTATCACTACAGGGGCTATCTATTATCACTACAGGGGGGCTATCTACCATGTTTCCCCGAAAGTAAGACAGCGTCTTACATTCTTTTTACCCCCAAAAGTCCCACTATGTCTTACTTTCGGGGTATGTCTTATATTGGCAGGTATATGGCCCCATACGCAGGTAATAGGCAGGTATATGTCCCCCATAAGCAGATTATAGGCAGGTATATGGCCCCATAGGCAGGTATATGGCCCCATAGGCAGGTAAAGGGCAAGCTGTAGGCAGGGTATAGGGCCGGCTGTAGGCAGGTATAGGGCAGGTATAGGCAGCTGTAGGCAGGTATAGGCAGCTGTAGGCAGGTATAGGGTCGGCTGTAGGCAGGTATAGGCAGCTGTAGGCAGGTATAGGGCAGGTATAAGGCAGGTATAGGCAGCTGTAGGCAGGTATAGGCAGCTGTAGGCAGGTATAGGGCCGGCTGTAGGCAGGTATAGGGCCGGCTGTAGGCAGGTATAGGCAGGTATAGGGCTGGTATTAGGCAGGTATTAGGCAGGTATAGGCAGGTATAGGGCCGGCTGTAGGCAGGTATAGGCAGCTGTAGGCAGGTATAGGGCAGGTATAAGGCAGGTATAGGCAGGTGTAGGCAGGTATAGGGCCGGCTGTAGGCAGGTATAGGCAGCTGTAGGCAGGTATAGGGCAGGTATAAGGCAGGTATAAGGCAGGTATAGGCAGCTGTAGGCAGGTATAGGGCCGGCTGTAGGCAGGTATAGGCAGCTGTAGGCAGGTATAGGGCAGGTATAAGGCAGGTATAAGGCAGCTGTAGGCAGGTATAGGTCCGGCTGTAGGCAGGTATAGGGCAGGTATAGGCAGCTGTAGGCAGGTATAGGCAGCTGTAGGCAGGTATAGGGCAGGTATAAGGCAGGTATAGGCAGGCTGTAGGCAGGTATAGGGCAGGTATAAGGCAGGTATAGGCAGGTATAGGCAGGTATAGGCAGGTATAGGCAGGCTGTAGGCAATAATATCAAAATAAAAAAAACAAACAATCACTTACCTGGATCCCCGCTGCTCCGTCTCCCGCGCTCTCCGCTCTGCTCTATCTTCTTCTCGGCACAAGCGGGTGACATCATCAGACCGCGACAGCAGGCTGATGACACACGCTGCTGTTGCCGGGAGCTCCGGACAGCCGCCAGTCTGCGGTCGCCAGGAGGCCACTACGGAGCACGGAGCGCTCGCTCTGTGCCCCACAGTGGTATCCCTTCACTTATATGCGCTCCGGAGGAGTCGCATATAGGTGAAGGAATCGCGGACAGTGCGCTGTACTCGGCATTTAGCTATATGCGCTCCCTGAGGAGTCGCATATAGCTGAAGCGTCCCTGTCGGCGCCCGGGCCATCGCAGCGCCCGAGCGCAGACAACGTACAGTTTACTACATCTTACTTTCGGGGTACGAAATGAAGCGCGGGTGAAGCGCGAAACAGCTGTCGCTACTACTGACTGCATTCATTTGAAAGCCCCTCCACGGGAATATGTGCTGAATAAAAGAAGATAAAAGCCGAATGGTGAGTGCCGTGTGTACTTTTTTCTACTTGCCGTACGTCTTACATTAGTCGACCTCCCTAAACTCCCCGCTACGTCTTACTATCTGGGGTGTCTTACTATCGAGGAAACACGGTATTATCACTACAGGGGGGGCTATCTATTATCACTACAGTGGGGCTATCACTACAGAGGGGCTATCACTACAGAGGGGCTATCTATTATCACTACAGGGGGGCTATCTATTATCACTACAGGGGGCTATCACTACAGGGCGCTATCTATTATCACTACAGGGGGCTATCACTACAGAGGGGCTATCACTACAGAGGGGCTATCTATTATCACTACAGGGCGCTATCTATTATCACTACAGGGGGCTATCACTACAGGGGGCTATCTATTATCACTCCAGGGGGCTATCACTCCAGGGGTGCTATCACTCCAGGGGTGCTATCTATTATCACTACAGGGGTGCTATCACTACAGGGGGCTATCACTACAGGGGGCTATCTATTATCACTACAGGGGTGCTATCACTACAGGCGGCTATCTATTATCACTACAGGGGGGCTATCTATTATCACTGCAGGGGGCTATTATCACTATAGGGGTGCTATCACTACAGGGGGCTATCTATTATCACTACAGGGGGGCTATCACTACAGGGGGGCTATCTATCATCACTACAGGGGGCTATCACTACAGGGGGGCTATCTATCATCACTACAGGGGGCTATCACTACAGGGGGGCTATCTATCACCACTACAGGGGGCTATCACTACGGGGGGCTATCTATCATCACTACAGGGGGCTATCACTACAGGGGGCTATCACTACAGAGGGGTTATCTATTATCACTACAGGGGGCTATCACTACAGGGGGGCTATCTATTATCACTACAGGGGGGCTATTATCACTACAGAGGGCTATCTATTATAACTACAAGGGGCTATTATCACTACAGGGGGCTATTATCACTACAGAGGGGCTATCTATTATCACTACAGAGGGGCTATCACTACAGGGGGGCTATCTATTATCACTACAGGGGGCTATCTATTATCACTACAGGGGGCTATCTATTATCACTACAGGGGGGCTATCTATTATCACTACAGGGGGCTATCACTACAGGGGGCTATCACTACAGGGGGCTATCTATTATCACTACAGGGGGGCTATCACTACATGGGGGCTATCTATCATCACTACAGGGGGCTATTATCACTACAGAGGGGCTATCTATTATCACTACAGGGGGGCTATCTATCATCACTACATGGGGGCTATCACTACAGGGGGGCTATTATCACTACAGGGGGCTATCTATTATCACTACAGGGGGCTATCACTACAGGGGGGCTATTATCACTACAGGGGGCTATCTATTATCACTACAGGGGGGCTATCACTACAGGGAGGCTATCACTACAGGGAGGCTATCACTACAGGGAGGCTATCTATTATCACTACAGGGGGCTATCTATTATCACTACAGGGGGGCTATCACTACAGGGGGGCTATCTATTATCACTACAGGGGGGCTATCACTACAGGGGAGCTATCTATTATCACTACAGGGGGGCTATCTATTATCACTACAGGGGGGCTATCACTACAGGGGAGCTATCTATTATCACTACAGGGGGGCTATCACTACAGGGGGGCTATCTATTATCACTACAGGGGGGCTATCACTACAGGGGGCTATCTATTATCACTACAGGGGGGCTATCACTACAGGGGGGCTATCTATTATCACTACAGGGGGGCTATCTATTATCACTACAGGGGGGCTATCACTACAGGGGGGCTATCTATTATCACTACAGGGGGCTATCACTACAGGGGGGCTATCACTACAGGGGGGCTATCTATTATCACTACAGGGGGGCTATCATCACTACAGGGGGGCTATCATCACTACAGGGGGGCTATCACTACAGGGGGCTATCATCACTACAGGGGGGCTATCACTACAGGGGGCTATCTATTATCACTACAGGGGGGCTATCGCTACAGGGGGCTATCGCTGCAGGGGGCTATCTATTATCACTACAGGGGGGCTATCACTACAGGGGGCTATCATTATTTATCACTACAGGGGGCTATCATTATTTATCACTACAGGGGGCTATCTATTCACTACAGGGCGCTATCTATCATCACTACAGGGGGGCTATAATTATTATCACTACAGGGACTATCTATTATCACTACAGGGGGGCTATCTACCGTGTTTCCCCGAAAGTAAGACAGCGTCTTACATTCTTTTTACATTACTTTCGGGGTATGTCTTATATTGGCAGGTATATGGCCCCATTCGCAGGTAATAGACAGGTATATGTCCCCCATAAGCAGATTATAGGCAGGTATATGGCCCCATAGGCAGGTATATGGCCCCATAGGCAGGTATATGGCCCCATAGGCAGCTGTAGGCAGGTATAGGCAGCTGTAGGCAGGTATAGGGCCGGCTGTAGGCAGGTATAGGGTCGGCTGTAGGCAGGTATAGGGTCGGCTGTAGGCAGGTATAGGCAGCTGTAGGCAGGTATAGGCAGCTGTAGGCAGGTATAGGGCAGGTATAAGGCAGGTATAGGCAGCTGTAGGCAGGTATAGGGCCGGCTGTAGGCAGGTATAGGCAGCTTTAGGCAGGTATAGGGCAGGTATAAGGCAGGTATAGCTTGCTGTAAGCAGGTATAGGCAGCTGTAGGCAGGTATAGGGCCGGCTGTAGGCAGGTATAGGCAGCTGTAGGCAGTTATAGGGCAGGTATAAGGCAGGTATAGGCAGCTGTAGGCAGGTATAGGCAGCTGTAGGCAGGTATAGGCAGCTGTAGGCAGCTGTAGGCAGGTATAGGCAGCTGTAGGCAGCTGTAGGCAGGTATAGGCAGCTGTAGGCAGGTATAGGGCAGGTATAAGGCAGGTATCAGGCAGGTATAGGCAGCTGTAGGCAGGTATAGGGCCGGCTGTAGGCAGGTATAGGGCCGGCTGTAGGCAGGTATAGGGCAGGTATAGGCATGTATAGGGCCGGCTGTAGGCAGGTATAGGGCCGGCTGTCGGCAGGTATAGGGCAGGTATAGGCAGCTGTAGGCAGGTATAGGCAGCTGTAGGCAGGTATAAGGCAGGTATAAGGCAGGTATAAGGCAGGTATAAGGCAGGTATAGGCAGCTGTAGGCAGGTATAGGCAGGCTGTAGGCAGGTATAGGCAGGCTGTAGGCAGGTATAGGGCAGGTATAAGGCAGGTATAAGGCAGGTATAGGCAGCTGTAGGCAGGTATAGGCAGGCTGTAGGCAATAATATCAAAATAAAAAAAAAAAAACAATCACTTACCTGGATCCCCGCTGCTCCGTCTCCCGCGCTCTCCGCTCTGCTCTATCTTCTTCTCGGCACAGGCGGGTGACATCATCAGGCCGCGCATGCAGCGTGATGACACACGCTGCCTGTGCCGGGAGCTCCGGACAGCCGCCAGTCTGCGGCCGCCCGGAGGCCACTGCGGAGCACGGAGCACTCGCTCTGTGCCCCGCAGTGGTATCCCTTCACTGATTTGCGCTCCGGAGGAGTCGCATATAGGTGAAGGAATCACGGACAGTGCGCTGTACTCGGCATTTAGCTATTTGCGCTCCCTGAGGAGTCGCATATAGCTGAAGCGTCCCTGTCGGCGCCCGGGCCATCGCAGCACCCGAGCGCAGACAACGTACAGTTTACTACGTCTTACTTTGGGGTACGTCTTACATTAGTCGACCTCCTTAAACTCCCCGCTACGTCTTACTATCGGGGGTGTCTTACTATCGGGGAAACACGGTATTATCACTACAGGGGGGCTATCACTACAGGGGGCTATCTATTATCACTACAGAGGGGCTGTTATCACTACAGGGGGGCTATCACTACAGGGGGGCTATCTATTATCACTACAGGGGAGCTATCTATTATCACTACAGGGGGCTCAGGGGGCTATCTATTATCACTACAGGGGGGCTATCTATTATCACTACAGGGGGGCTATTATCACTACAGGGGGGCTATTATCACTACAGGGGGCTATCTATTATCACTACAGGGGGCTATCACTACAGGGGGCTATCACTACAGGGGGCTATCTATTATCACTACAGGGGGGCTATCACTACAGGGGGCTATCTATTATCACTACAGGGGGCTATCACTACAGGGGGCTATCTATTATCACTACAGGGGGCTATCACTACAGGGGGCTATCTATTATCACTACAGGGGGGGCTATCACTACAGGGGGCTATCTATTATCACTACAGGGGGGCTATCTATTATCACTACAGGGGGCTATCTATTATCACTACAGGGGGGCTATCATTATTAATAATCACTACAGGGGGCTATCTATTATCACTACAGGGGGGCTATCTATTATCACTACAGGGGGCTATCTATTATCACTACAGGGGGGCTATCACTACAGGGGGCTATCTATTATCACTACAGGGGGGCTATCATTATTAATAATCACTACAGGGGGGCTATCATTATTAATAATCACTACAGGGGGCTATCTATTATCACTACAGGGGGCTATCATTATTAATAATCACTACATGGGGCTATTATCACTACAGGGGAGCTATCTATTATCACTACAGGGGGGCTATCATTATTATCACTACAGGGGGGCTATCATTATTATCACTACAGGGGGGCTATCTATTATCACTACAGGGGGGCTATAATTATTATAACTACAGGGGGCATATATATATATATATTTATAAAATAACAGAGCAGATTACATATGTATATTATTTACATGTATAATACTGACCCACAGAGCTGTTAATCAGTCTGCAGTATAAATACTGGTTACCCCATACTACACCCCTAAATGACACAGCATAGACTTTGTTTTTTTTTTTCTGTGTGTGTGTGATATTAATCCTCCAACCCCCTAATAACCACGCCCCCAATAACCACGCCTCCAATAACCACGCCCCACTGGGCCGTGGAAAAATTGGCGTGCATTAAACCGGTCCCCGGGGGAAAATAGGTTGGGGACCGCTGGTCTAGGTGGAAGATGATAAGGGCATGCACTAGTATTTTTGTCTAGTTAAGGTTGAGAATAAATTGGACTCGAGAAATGTTTCTTAAGAGAAGGTAGTAAAGACTTCTGCCCTTCAACAGACAGGTTGGAATTAAAGGATATTTCAAAGCAACAGACCTTTGGTGACAGGGGGATATATGGAGCCATTGGCGATAATTGAAAGATCTGGTTAGAGGCTTGAGTGAATTGAGGGGAAGATGATGAACTCAATTTTATCCATGTTGAGTTTTAGAAAATTTAGGGTATGTTCACACGGCACCAGTGTGGGGTTACATGCCATTGCCTGCTGAAAGTAAGCGACTGCAAGCCTGTACTTTCAATAGCATTAACGACGGCATACTGCAACATGTACCTGTACATGTCGCAATACACTCTTTACACTGCAACAAATGTCAGAATAGCCTTTGGAATTTATAATATTATTTCCCTATTTCACACCCACACTACTTATATGCAAATACTGTAGATGTAGCAGAAGTAGATTTGCCAATTTGCCTTGTTTGAACCACTGGTTTTAAGAGGAATTTAAAGAATCAACTCTATGTTCATGCAAAATGCTGTTAAAGCAACTGATGTCTTCAGACCCCAAATCTCCATAACGGAGAGATACAGTTTGTAGGGTTTTTGTCTTCAGAGCTTCCCTTTAAAAAGCACATTTATGATATATCTCGCAAAGGTGAAGACCATGTATACTTTTTCAAAGCATCTAAACTGAGAGAATATTGTTTGGGAAATCTAAGATTAGAGGAGGAAGAGCTGTCGTGGGAATGAATAAACACATGGACTTTACTCAAGTCTGGCATTTTATAGCTATCCTAAATAATAGTGCTTTGTCTTTTCATGAGTGTCCTCTAAATTACATGCACAACAGACAACAATCTGAATCCATTAACACAGATTTCAAAAACAGCAGAAATGGAATATTCCTTAAAAAAATATAAGGAACCTGATTGGTTCTTGGTCCTCCTTGTCTTCTTTGCTTTGTGCTATCTTGATTCCACTCTTCTTTGCCCTGGGACAACCCGAAAGACTGACAAAGGGGGAAAAAATAGACAGTGAATACAATGTATACTAAATAAAGCTGGCCCTAGATGTTAAAGGGATCACTGTAGCAGTGATATGAAAGACTATCAGTATTTTATCAGTGAGTGTCTAAATCCCAACATACCTATGATCAGCCAATTAAGGGGGTTAAAGTCTACCAGTTAGCATAGCAACCTCTTCATTTTGCAGCTCCAGACATGCAGTTGTGGCTATGCCTGGAGCTCAGTGCCACTTGAATGGTCCAAATACTATCCAGGACATCAAAGCCCCCCAAACTCCATGAAAGATAATCCATATGACTGTACAATCATTTACATTAATTGTTACATCAACAGTACTAAATATTACTGATAATGACCAACACTTTTCATTTCTGTTTTATATGTTTTAGCGGTAAATTAAGTTTATTATATGTATGAATATAAGCATTTCACATGGGAAAAATCATTTATATGGTGGAATATATAGTGGATGACTAAGGGACACTGAAAGGTGAATATCTTTCCTTGGGGAGAGCGCCGTATAGGTGTGTGGGGATTTGAACTCGCCTTTTTGCACCCCAGTAGGTATCTGTATATCACAAGGCATTATAGAAAAAGAGCTGAAAACTCAGGAATCCTCTATTGGATGTAACAAATCCTCAACTTGCTTTTGGCTCACTGAGTCTTTACAAATCAAAAGGGATATGCGCAAAGCTAGTCTCACTCATCTGCAGACAGCTGTTTTGGAGTTTTGGCCCCTCCTCAGTGCAGAGCAGAGTTTGCTGGCTGGACGGAAGGCAATAAGAGGCTCAGAAAGGGCAAAATATAGGTGTATGGGGATTTGAAATGGCTTTTTTGCACCTCACTAGACATATGTATATCACAATGGGAAAAGAGATTAAAGCTTTCTGAGCCACTCACTGTCTCCCACCCAGCCAGCCATTGTAACAGCTGTCTGCAGATGAGTGACACTGACTTGGCTCACATCCTTTTTGCTTTCTAAAGACTCAGTGAGTCAAAGGCAAAATAGAGGGTGCTTTAGCTTTCAGCTCTTTTCCCATAATACCTTGTGTTACAAGCTAGCACTGTCATTTTTCACCTCTCTTGACTATCTTTTCATAAACATATGTGGATGCTCATCTTTTTGGGGAAAATCTTTGGCTGGATTATTGGTGTGTTCATACGTACAGGATTTAAGTTCCAGTCATACAGTAAAGTTAAAGGGAACCCATCATATTGCATGCAGAGCCCTTTTTGAGGGCATCAGAAGCTAGTGACGGACACGCTGTTTCCAGCGGTCTGTCATTTACTCCATAACTTACAGCAGTTTTGGAGAACTTACTTCACAAATCTGGCCGTGTGCAGCGAGCGCTGCCAGAGATGACTCTTTAATCATTAGCGGCTGCAAACCCCCCCACCTGCCCATTCCACCCATGGTAGGTAGAAAACTGTCAATCAGTGTTGAGTGGGTGGGGCAGGCGCATGCTGGACAGGACTAGCAGCCACTCATGAATGTGGTGGACTCATCTCTGGCTGTGGGCTGCCAGATTTGTGAAGTAAATTCTCCAAAACTGCTGTAAGTTATGGAAAAAGTGACAAGCTGTTGGTCGCAGCATCTGTCACTTGTTATGCTGCCTCAGCAATAGGCAGAATAAGGAATATTCCCTTTTAAGATCTATGGCTTTAGAGCATGCTGGATTTTCTGCAAGCCATGCCGTACTGCCATACTGATATTTTTTTGATTTTTTTTAAAATTGTCATTCTGTAACAATACCTCCTATGGGAAGCATAGTTTCCAGTAATATGTCCAGAGCCATCGCAGCCAGGAGTCGGACACCTAGAGCCAGAATAAAAGAATACGTATTTCAAAAGAAAGTTACATTGCATAAAATAAAAGGGCTTATGGGAAAAAAGACACAGTGCTACCATCATCCATTGGCTGTGTCTGGCATTGCAGCCTATTCACCTGGATGGGGCTGAGCTGCAATACCAGACTTGGCCCATGGACAAAAGTGACACTGTAAAGTAATCAGAAAAAGAGACTAAATAGTAAAAGATACAACTAGATGAAAGATCTATGACTACAAGACCAGAAACACTGACAAAAACTGCATTATTTCCATTACCATTGGGGGGTATTTGTGAGGAAAATTGGAATCACTGGTAAAACTGTATGAGATATATAGTTACATAGTTTGTAAGGCCGAAAATGACAAGACGTCCATCTCGTTCAGCCTATTTTGCTAAAGTTTTGCTAAAGTGTATTCAACTCAAACCCATCAGACATGGATCCAGTTGGAATAATTACATAATCAATCCTTGAATTCATGAGTATATAGTTACATAGTTTGTAAGGCCGAAAAAAGACAGATGCCCATCAAATCAGCCTATTGTGCTAAAGTGTTGATCCAGAGGAAGACAAAAAGGAGGTAGAGTAGATTTATAAATGAGTTAGTAATTAATAAAGGGCTTATACAAACTTAGTAAACATGGCTGTTTTTTCCAGAAACAGTGCCACCCTACTTCCACAGGTTTTGTATGGTATTGCAGCTCATCTCCATTTACTTCAATAGAGGTAAGCTGCAATTCCTGATACAACCTTTGATAGAAAGCCGCCATGTTTTCTAATTCTGTCCACAACCCCTGTCCGCATGCCCAATTACCCAGTTCATTTCAATGCACATTTTCCCACATTGAATATTGTGGTTGTGGCAGAAAATTTGTTTAAAATTTGTTAAAAAGTGGGGCATTTTTGGCACAGAATGTTGCAGCGTGTTACAGACACACTGATTATGGATACTTTGGACACTTTAGACCCTTTGGGGAAAATGTATGGAGAGATTTAATCCAGTATTCTGCCACAAAAAAGGTCAACATTTTGCTGAGATATTGCTCCTTTTGAGCTTTATATGCTGAGCTGGTACTCTTTTAAAAAGCCGGAGGAGCTCAGCAAAAAGAGGAGTAATCTCACACCGCCCGACAAACTTCAAGTCCCAGGTACCTTAGATTTATTTAGACAGGAGCACAGAAAATGAAAGGTAGACCACATTGATATAACCTTGATAAACTTGCTGCACTTGACTCCTGTGCACTTTTCATTAAGACAGGCATATTTTCTGAGAGTCTTAAAACATTTTCCCCTTTTCCAGGTATGGACATGGCTAAGTCGAAAGTGGATGTGGCTTAGTGGGAAAGTTGCATGGCCATGCATGCCAAAATGCCAAAAAAGTGCCAAAATACTTGCATAGAAAGTAAGCCAAATAAAAGTTGTCTAAGAAAGCTAGCCAAGACTAAGCCCCGGTTCACACGGCTTATTCAAGCCGGAATTACGAGCCGTATTGCGCTCGCAATTCCGGCTTGAATAAGGGGCGGGTGCGGGGGCGGGGGGGGCGCGGCTCGCCGGCCCCATAGACTTGCATTATCCACGGCGCGCATTGCGCCTGGATAATGTGCATTGCCAAAAAACAAAAACAAAAATGGGAACAGCACAGAAATTCCACATAAGACCATAAAAGGTCAATAAAAATGCAAAGTCCGTCCCAAGGCGAGCATGCCTCAAACTCACCACCGTAGGGTACAAAAAGATGGTTTGGACGACAGCATAGTAAAAGCAGGAATCAGCTTTATTCCAGAGTGAGAGACACCATCACAATGTGATGGTGTCTCTCACTCTGGAATAAAGCTGATTCCTGCTTTTACTATGCTGTCGTCCAAACCATCTTTTTGGATAATGTGCATGTCACTTTCGCCGAGCAGCGAGGAGCGACGGAATCCACTGTTCTCTATGAGAACTGTGGATTACCATAATTACTGCGACGGATTGGCGCCGTACTGCAGCGCAAATCCGGCACGCAGTATGGCTCCAATCCGCGCTGAAATAAGCCGTGTGAATGGCCCCTAAAGATGCACCAATTTATCAA
This sequence comes from Phyllomedusa bahiana, assembly GCA_025379985.1. Classification (NCBI taxonomy): domain Eukaryota; kingdom Metazoa; phylum Chordata; class Amphibia; order Anura; family Hylidae; genus Phyllomedusa; species Phyllomedusa bahiana. Next base: position 59,056 of record JAODAL010010277.1, read on the forward strand.
GCAGCATGAGCCCCTGTGATATATCTGCGTATTTCTACCTGTTTAAGCTCACGCTGTCTCACCTTTAGACAGCAATGTAAATGTGGGCCAAGGATCCCACTGATTTTAGGCCTGGGTCATCTTTTCAATTGGGCACACTAGGCAGTTGCCCAGGGGCCCCTCAAGGATATGGGCCCCAAATGGTGTATATAGGTCCCGGCAATACAGGAAACATATCATGGATCCCTTGGTTGGCTTTGCTTATTTAACTGTTTGTGTGTTTTTATAATGCGCCAAAGGCTCCCTGCCCTGCCAAATAGTCTTGTAGGCTGCCGGAGTCCAGACATAAGTGGCGTGATAATATGGGTGTGCACGGGGGGGGGGGAGTCAACGCAGGGCCAATTGGGATGTCATGCATGTGGCAGGGCGCACTGCAGGGCTTTGCCCAGGGGCCCATAATTCTGTTAAAACGGCTCTGTTTTAGGCAAATGATGAAAAAAATATCGATCACTCCTGACTTCATACAGGCTTCGCTCTGCTATAAGACATTGACAATCAATGGAGGTTTTAAAGGATCTCAGATCTATAAGTTTATTTATAGTCCCAATTTATAGTCCAAACTTTTCCCTTTTGTGATGACGGAAATCTGTATCCTAATGGTCTATTCTCAGCTGGGCCAGGTGGTGGCAGCATTGATCTATTCCAGTGTTCATTATGTCATCTACAACTGCAGAAACCAGCTGTCAATTTATCAGATACATAAATAAGCAGAAAATAATTGTGGCACGTCACATCTGAGGTTGGGAGGTGTTAGCGCTAAACACCAGATCATATGTTACAGACTTTGGCAAAGCGTCCCTCCTGAGATATTCATTTCACAAGTTTTCTTATGCAAATGATCCAACGTGATAATTAGCTAAAATGGGGATGACATAAGCAGGGACGGGAATTCTCTGATTTACTCCTGGTGTAAATTTTCACGTTTTTCTTTATCATAAAGTGTAACATGAATTTATTATGTAAGTTTGATCCTAATCTGCAACAAGAAGTGTTGCTCCTGTAGGCGCCATGGACATGAGTGGTGATGTTTCTGGAAAAAGCAGATCCTTTTATTCTAAGTCCAGAAAACTCCTTTATGTGGTGGACTTTCTGAGCAGATACCCTGTAGACAGTGTAGAAGGGGACACAAAGGGCCACATGTATGAACCTGTTTAGGTCTAAAACTCACTCTTTTGCCCTAGTAACCTATGAGTTTTAGACCTAAATAGGTTCATACATGTGGCCCAAAGAGTCACTAGTGTTCCATAGAGAAATGGAAGCAATCTTCATGTTGCCACATGGCCGTATGCACCATATTACAGAGCTATGCGCCCCTGAAAACTATCCATTTTTTTTCTTATGAATTCTTTAATAATTAGTAAGACAAAAACCTATGTATAGGCCTTGAGTTCCTAGTTCTACTGGATCTTTACACACAAAACTAAATATCAATCTGCTCAGCTCCTCCTGTTGCAGTGTCGGATAGAGGTACCTTGGACCCATTATTGGAGTGATTTCTGGGGCCCACCGGTGGAATTAATTCTTGTGGCCCATCCTACTGTACAAGACTGCACATACTGCACATGACTCTTGCTTTCTGCCTCTTGATTTCTGTCTTTTTCTGCATTTTTCACTGAAAGCAGCCCCAGCCCTGCCATACCCAAAGGCCCACCATGCTCAGGCTTCCATTGGGGTTTCCCCTGCTACCCTTTGAGCCAGGCCAAGCCTGTCCTGCACTATACCATGCTGCTTGCATATTGCATTTTTAACGTGAGCGATTCCGTTCAAGCTCACTGTAATATTTGTACATAAAAATACAGATTTTTCTGTTTCTGTAATCAATGCAATGACGTCTTCCTTTTTAGGGGGTGCACTGAGATCATGAAACTATACAACCTTACAGTCGTGCCGTAATGCAGTCAACAAAATATGTAGACCTTTATGCAATGCAGTGTACAGATTGTTCTTCTCTGGGAATATAGCATTGAGGCTATGATGTGTAACCAAGAAGATCTTCCTTTGTAATAGGCTCTTTTGCCTTTTTCTGATTGGATCTAATCCCATTTTTAACACCACAAAATTTATCTCAAACAAAAATCTTTTCATATGGAATTGTGAAGGAACGTTTAAAGATTGAGGACTGAAGCCGGATAATTTTACTAGGGGAAGTCGCAGCCAACCAAGAGGAGATAAATTAGTTGTTCGATAAAAGGATGGCTCAAGTCTGCTGGCTTTAATAGAGGGGTCCCAAGAAGAACCCCTCTTTTTATGTCTATATTATAATAAAATTAGTTTGGGTTTTAGTTCTATATAATTTTTAAGATCTCTGCTTGCTGCACAGGAGTCCAGTGGGTGGTTCTACTCAATGATTGACAGTTGTTTCTGTATGCACACACGGGGAAGACTGTCAATTACTGCGTGGCACTACCCACTGGACTCCTGATCCCAGAAATAGCAGAGGTTTAAATAAATTACTAATTTAACTACATTTTGTTTCCCACAGAAACATATATCAGTCTGTTCAGCATCTCCTGCTCTATTACAGGCTGCCCATATATTGATTTGCATTTCAATGTGAAAGGTTCCCTTTAATGGCTGCTTTAGTAAAAAGTCATGGACACAAATGCTGAAAATGTACGTGTACTTTTAAATAAGTTGTGGGCCACTGTTGTTTCACAGAGACCCAGTGAGCAGTGTGCTAACACTGAAAACCCTGTAGAGAATGGTTACTTTGCACCTCCTCAAATGGACGAAACTAACAACTATATCATTGAATGCAATTTGCGCTAGAACTGGATTCTTTACCACAGAAGAGTCAACATCTGACTAAGACGCCAATTATCAATGACCCCTATAACATTAACTCTTCCCATAGTCCTTTTTGCTCACACTGCAAATTCCAAACGTTAAGCTCAGGCCTCAGGATGTCCACCTTCCAACTCATTAGCTACCAACCTACCATCTATACTCTTATAGTCGCACAAAGCAGGTTTGGATGTAGCACTCCCCCAACCTGGATTTGCACCTTTTAGCTCAACAGTTCCCTCAAACCAGCAGACTTTTCCTTGGCAACAGCACAGACTAGGTTCCCAGTTCCCACTATTAAGCAGGCTCTGTTTTTAAATTAACTCACTGTTTACTTTCATGACACCCCACAGACATCGCTGGACAACCTTCAAGACTTGAGGAGTCTCAATGCCTAATGCGGGCAACACACGTCAGCTTCTCTGTAGACCTTATGTTACTTTCACTACTTCTCTGTTCACTACCACCAACCGCTAACTAATCTCAAACAGAGTGGCAACAAAACATATGGCCTTAAAGGAGTTTTTTCCACAAACATTGATGACATATCATTTTCAACGGGGGCTCTAAGTACAGTTGAGTGCTCCTATCGGCTGTACTTAGAAATCAATGAGAGTGTTCTGACCACCTCTCCGTTCAAAACGGTGAGGTTTTGGGATCCATTCTCAAGTTAGGAAAAGTACAGGTCTCGGAGGTGGTACTCCTACCTATCAACCATTGATGGCATATTCTGGTGATATACCATCAATGTCTTTGGTAGGAAAACCCTTCTAACACTTTAGCTCTGTCGCTACTATTAGAGATATGATACAGTGTCTCAGTGTCACAGTGCATATCTTTCCACCAGTGTACGTCTCTTTTCAGTTCCATCTACCTGCTAGTTCCTGCCACAGTCCCACCACCTCTTCCTGTTGGTTGAAAGCTGGGAAATAACTTGATCTCCCTGTCAAACCAAGTTATGTGGGGTGTCACGGCTGACAAACCTCACAGGCTTCCAGTAATCCTCCAAAACTCAGGGTAGAAGAGCGCCACCACAAAGGACCAACCACACAACAAAAGCAACAGTTAAACAATATAACAATCCCCTTTGTCAACTGCTGAACCGTCTCTCTCATACTGAACAAAAGAAATACACGGTCTCTTTCATTAAAGAGGAAAAGGGATAACGTTTACCCTCCTTACAAGCGTGTATCAGATACAATATCCCTCCTTCTAAATTCATATATTGATTATCACCCTCGCCATTATTGTTAGGAACACAGCAGTGGCATCTTTATATCAGCATTCTGCGCACACAGCCTGTAATCACTGCTGAGCAATTAGCATCTAGCGTGTATTACATGTCAGGCATTATTTATGCTATGTGTTGGTCTCAATCACCTTAGGGAGGTTAAAAGAAGAATCTGTCAATATTTAATGATGCGGTTCCTAATCTCACTTCCTTTTTTATAAATAGAATTCAAAATTTAGATAAAGATCCTTGGTTTTCTGAAGCTTTAAGAAATGATAACTGGACTGGGTAGGTAAAAGCAACAAGCTTTTCTCCAGCCCAATAGCCGTTCCCTTTGAAATAACAATCTAACACAACAGTCACACACACCTCAATGGGCAAACGAAAAGGAAGAAAGGTTAACAGTGATCCAAACGTCACTAGGTCATCCTAAGGTATGGCTAAGAGCAGCTCTGACTCATATTTCAATGGGTCATCTTCATATAGGAGAAAGAATAGCACTGACCGAAACTTCAATAGGTCATCCCAACATAGGGAAAATAAGAGTTCTGATCCACATCTCAATGGGTCCTCTTAATATACAGTGAAGGGTAGCACTGATCTACACCTTAATTGGTCATCTTAAAATAGAGTAAAGGATAGGACTGACCCACACTTTTATAGGTCATCTTAATATAGGCTAAGGAGTAGCTCTGACCCACATCTCAATGGGTCTTCTTCATATAGTGTATAGGGTAGCACTGACACATACCTTAGTTGGTCATCAGTAGTTCTGACCCACATCTCAATGGGTCTTCTTCATATAGTGTAAAGGGTAGCACTGACACATACCTTAGTTGGTCATTATAGTATCATCCTAGTATGGGGTAAAGGATAGCACTGACCCACACCTCAATGGGTAATCCTAATATGGGATCAACGATAGTACTGTCCCACACCTCAATCGGTCATTCTTATAGTACTGACCCACACCTCAATGAGTTATCCTAATACAGGGTAAAATATAGTACTGACCCACACCTCAATGAGTTATCCTAATACAGGGTAAAATATAGTACTGACTCACACCTCAATGAGTTATCCTAATAGAGGGTAAAATATAGTACTGACTCACACCTCGATGAGTTATCCTAATACAGGGTAAAGTATAGTACTGACCCACACCACAATGAGTTATCCTAATACAGGGTAAAGTATAGTACTGACCCACACCTCAATGGATCATCCTAATATAGAGTAAAGGGAATTCCTGACCCACCACACTATAAACCGATGTCTGTACTAAGGTGGATTTTTATCTGTGGTGATTTCTCTGCCCAGAGTCATTGGCAACACAGAAGAATCCTAGGCCTACTAATCAGGTGGCCAATGAATCTTCAGATTCTTCTCTGCTTGTCAGAGGAGATGCTAAACAAGAAAAATGGCCTCATAGTCTTCTGACAGAAACAATGTTACATAAGCACTTTATTAGTGGGGACAGCAGGATTGACGTGCCTTATGGAAGTGTGAGGACTACTTTGTATACAGTTCAAAATAAGACAGTAAAGTGTGTACATGGAGAAGTAGCATCACAATATATGGTGCTGAGTCCTACCTATACTACAAAAATGGCTGACACTTAAAAATAATAAAATAAGACCACTTTAGATGTGTTGTTTTTAAATTGCCTAATTGCATAATACTAATTTACAATGTACATACCTGCACGTTGCAGACTAAGGGCGTTGGTGCAACAACATTTTTCGTTTACACCTTTCTTATTACCTGGACCCTAATACAATTATTACATGCCTGAAATGAAAGCCAGGCTGTATATTCTGACTCGTCAATAGACTGACATTAAACGTAATATAATAGATGGTACATGCTCCCTAAATAATCAGCATTTTAACAGCAGTGCTGAACAGGCAGTTTTTTATTATAGGATATGTGATATGTCTGAAAGCCTAATGCTGGGACATTTTATTTACTTGATATAGAGAGTATTAACCTAAATGATTTAAAGAAAAGTAAAATCCAGATAGAACAATGACAAGTTATATGAGTAACAGTAAAACAGATGGAAATAAAGAGAAATAAAGTCAGTAGCTAGTACAAAGCTTTATGATACCCTGGATAAAGCTTACATTCAATTTCACAGTATTGCTCTAAGTATCTTTACCTCTACCAACTAATAAAAGACAGAAAATGTGCTTTCTTACTTGAGTTCCTGTGAACTAGTGGCCATCATGTTCCGAATACTCTTATCTGCCAGTGGACATCCAGACAATCTGCAAAAAAGTATAAAAAAAGGTTAGAGGAAGAAATGGTAAAACAAGGCATATACAGTATGTACAAACAAGCGCCAAAAAGACCGTCTTTATTCAAATACAAGAACATGACTCCTTCATTGCTCCAGCTCTGCTTTACAAAGTAAAGACTTCTTGTATTTAAAATGTCTATCTGTCTATAAAGTAGCTTCTTATAATAGACCTGTAAATCTTTTTGGGCGATCAGATATCTGTTTTAGCTAATTAAAAATTTTTTGTTTTGTTTGTGGAATACATTAAAAGTAACTAATTTTTTTACCTTGAAACTATCAACAATGTACTATTTGATTCTTATCTCGGATGTCTTTTTGCTAGTTTGAGCACACTATATGGCTTATCTACTGATCCTGTAGGCTGAGCTATATACACGTGGACAACATTTTTGGTACCCTTCCATTAGAGAAAGGAAAACCCAAAATGTCTAATGAAAATTACACATTGTTTTCAATTGTGGTTCAGCTGAAAAAATGTAAAAAAACAAACTACTGAAGCTGGCCTGGACAAAAATAATGGTACCCCTTACTTAACATTTTGTTGCTCAACCCTATGAGGCAAACAATGTAACCTTTTCAGGCAATCACTGCAGTTCTGTAACTCTCAATGAGACTTCTGTACCTTGTGTTTGTATGCTTCATTTTTGCGTCTAAGAACATAGAGCTGATGTGACTTGCCAAAAGCCCCAGTTTTGTCTCATCTGTCCAAAGAACAATCTTTCTTGACAATTAGTATTTTGGTGAATTTCAGTCTCACTTTTTTATGATTTGCCTTCAATAGTGGTTTCTTTTAAGGGGTTTCCAATAGGTATACTTTGGCAATCTGTACCTTGACCTTGGAGTTCCCTACTATTTTTTTTTTAAGTTGCTCTTAGCTCTTTGATTACTATTCAACCAGGGAGGTTGACTACAGTTTCATAGACTAAATTATATGTGCAACTGTAGTAACAGGAACATCAAGCTGTTTGGACATGGTTTTGTAGCCTTTACCCTTAACATGTTTCTCTATAATTTTCTTTGTAATCTCCTACAACAAGTCTCTTCTTAGATTCCTTTTTACCATGTACAGTGTGGTATACATCATGCTACCTAATAGCACCGTGACTACTTTTCACCCTTTAAATAGGTAAACACACTTTAGCTTAACATGTCTCTATGATCAAATTGTTTTAATTTATTTAATGATACCATCAATTATGACCAGTTTTATGAGTTTTGTTTTTGTTTTTGGTTGAACAAAAATTCAAAAGCTATGTCTGATTTTCATTAGTTGATTTTGAGTCAACTTAAATTTACTATTACTATTGTCAGTTTCAAGTAATTTCAATAACCACTGGGATTTTTTCTTTCTTTAAAATAAGGGTACCAACAATTTTGTCAATGTGTGCAAAACTATGGGCAACATGTCAGAAAAGAGGTGCCACCAAGCCACTTTTAAGGTGCATTAAATGAGTGTATAGGGTGCCCGAATGCATGTAACTTAGGTGCATTCAAATTTGTCATGCCTGGCATAAACTGTGCCTACTTTTGTTGTACAACTGTTCATACATATATAGAACAAGGCTACAACAGATTTTTGGTGCGAAATACACCAAAATAAATGGCACCGCTGAAATCTGATATGCCGTCCCATATATATACTTCCTTTTGTTTGGGTCATTAGCACATGAATGCATGATGTATATATCAGGGATTCATTAAGCTATAAGAATACAAGGAAAAAATCCATTATCAGCATTGCATTACTGCGTGTTGATGGCTCTAAGATGGAAAAAATTGAGGCATACTTCCTGATTCTCGGACATGTACTGCGTTTTTCTGTTTTCTGCATTCTGTTGGGAATTGTTATTTAAAGGGGTATTCTTACTAAATTTATTAGCTTTATATTTGTAGGCAAAATTAAATAAAGACTATTATCAAATACATTGCTGTTCTGATTTTGTTTCATTTCAGAGTTAGGGCAGTTTATATTTCCTGCTTGTTTGCACAAGCTTCTCTACTTTCTGACCACCGCTCTCTACTCTAACAGTGGCTGAGCTTGTGAGATAACCCCCTGCTGTGTCTTATTAGCAGCACAGAGTCTACTTCTCAGCCTCTGATCTTGCTTTCTTACTGAGAAAAACATTAATCTTTTAATTCCCTAAAAGAGAAATATCAGGATCCTTGTGCTGTGATTATGTAGTTAAGTGTTAATGTAGAAGAATCACTGCTCATCTTGGCAGCTCCAGCCCATGACAAAGACAGCTTCTCTATTTCACATTTACATCCTGCTTGGACAGTACCACTTTATTTTTGAAACCCCTTCATCACCAATCTCCATCTAACAGGAACAACTAGGAATAGGAGCTATCAAAGCTGAAATGTCAGTCACTGCTGTAGAACTATCCACAGCCTGCACCAAAGCAGGTTCTGTGGAAACTCCCAGATTGGAAACCCTCTTTAAGCTTTTGTATTAGCAAGTATGTGGGGTATGGGATGATAATATTGGTGTTGTGCACTTGAGTGCTGGGTAGCTCACTTGACTGAGAAGCATGGGCAACACCAAGAAGCTGTATTTCCAGCATGGTGCACTACAGATAATTCTGTGACTGGTACTCTATATAAGTTTTATCTATCTGTAAATATAATATTAAAATAGATTTCCCACCTTGATGAATCTTGCCTATTTCTCAGGGCTATTAGAGCTCAGTGAGTTGAAGTAGGAGCGTTCCTCTTTAGTATGATTGGCACTGTAGACCAGTGGTACAGCGATAACATCATTGTGCTGCCTGCATGCACATGCTTGTTCCCGATCTTCATAAGTAGCCATAATTTATCAGCCATGGAAGGGGATGATGTATTCACCGGAGGGAAAAATTTACCCTGAAGTTCTTGTAGGGAAATAATAGGTGTCACTACAATACATAACAATATATAATGCTCTAGGGCTTCAATACTTCCCATAGAGCATGAGTATACGCATTATAGAAAGGGGTACCTTGCTATGTCATCAATAGGTGGCTCTGGCAATGAGGAGGTAGAGTACAAGTGCTCCAGAGCTTCTGTGCATGCAAGCAAGTAGATGGACTGGGAGGGAAGTGAGCATGCATGTACATATGCACATTCCTGAGAGCCCAGTCATCCACAGTGTCATTGATTCAGTGCAAGCATGACCAATGCTATTGTCAGGCAGCAGTGGTTGAATTCTTAAGAAACGATCGGTTAACAAAGAAAATGGGAATGGTGGCACAACTACCAAATGGCATTTTTTATATTAACATTGAATTGGGGATTTTTTTTTTTACATTTTTGACCTTCTCATGTCTATTTTATGAGATTGGAGCACACCTTTAAGGCAACCACTCCTCCCATGCATTGGGACTTCCCCATAAAGCACTGTGTGGCTTTTCTGTGTCCTATAGTAAATAGATTTTTAATCTAAGAATCAGTAATTATGCTTCCATTCTTCTGTGATTTGGAGTAAATTTTGTCCCATTTTTCTGTAATATGTTTGTGATGTTTAAAGATGGCAACACACATAGGAACATATTGTCTATGACATATTCACAGCACCAGGATGGTGTCATAGCAATGTTCATTGATTACACAGCAGGACATCATTTTCCACCAATTATTCCAAGAATAGTCGAGTCTGTGAGTGACCATGTGATGTTAATTGACTGGAAATCTGAGGAGTAGTACAACGGGAAGACTTTGAAAGGTGCAAATTGGTGGTAATATACTTTTCACTTTCAATAAGTGTACTGTCATTATTTGTATATTTAGGACAGCTATGTTATATTTATGTGACTCCGCACCTCTGTAATAAATATGCTTCTTAAACAAATGGAATGCTCAGTCACTAATGGATCAGTTCACGTAAGTGCAATATTACATTCACACAGCAGCTCCGAGCAGGGGGCATTTATTCTTTCAAAGCCATAGAAATGAGAGTAGAGAAAATCTATTCATGATGATATTTCTAATGTCTATTAACCCCATAATAAAATATGTAACACTTACTCGTATCTAGCACTGTACAGAGATTGTTATTAATTAACAATGATCCCTGGTCCCACAATCTAAATTCCAAATGAACCTATCTGTGTGTTTTTGAAGTGTAGAAGTACCCCATGCAAACAAGGGGAAAGCATACAACTGCAATACAAATGTTATCCTTGGTAAACAATTTGGGTACCTATAACTTATTATTGTAATGAATTTTGGGGAAGATAAAAATGTGAAAAAAAACATTAATCCAGCCATTGATTTTTTTTGAGTTTCAAATTTTGTATTGTTCACTGAACAACATACAGTTGAAACCAGAAGTTTGCCTATACTATATAAAAAGACACATCTGCATGTTTTTCTCACTATCTGACATGAAATCAGAATAAACCTTACCTGTTTTAGGTCAATTAGGATTAACAAAATTATTTATATTTGCCAAATGCCAGAATAATGAGCATATATGAATATGCTAATACATTACTAAGTGTAAAAAAAATGTAACACAGTTATCCCTTCATGGTATTTAAAAAAAAAAAAAAAAAAATTTAGAAAAAATAAAAATGTGTAGAAAAAAATAAATAAAATAAATAATAAAATAAAAATAAATATGTAATAAAAAATAATTGTGCATACATTAGACACACACAAAAAACCTACACATATTAGGTATCCACACAACTGTAATAACCTGTAGAACTAATCTAACAAGTTATTAAGTGAAAAATGTGAATGGTATAAAAAAAATTAAAAACAAACAAAAACAATTTGAATAAAATTAGAAAAAAATTCTGCAATAAGTTATAAGTGAACTTAAACTACTTCCCCACAAAGTACAACTTGTCTAGAATAAAACAAGGCCTCATACAACTGCGTCATTGAAAAAATAAAAAAGTTACGACTGTTGAAACGCAAGGAGGCAAAAACTAAAAAAAAATGTGCTGGTCATTAAGTACTTTTTAGGCGTCTGGCTTAAAGGGTTAAAGAGCATGGATCAATCAAAGTGTGATCCTTGTAACATGTTTGTGGAAGTATAATAGACCGAACAAAGAAGGTTTTGGAGGACCTCAGAAGAACTGTTGTTAATGCTTTTCAGGCTGGAAATATTTACAAAACCATACAGTCAGACAGACTGTGTGCTAATTGAGGAATTTCAAGATTATTACTACTGTTTCCAGAAGTAGTTAACCAACAAAGACCAAGCTAAAGGTAAGGGGTGTAGTAGTCCACTTTGAACCTCCAAGAACTTTTGTACATTAACTACTGTTAATTTTTCCCCATCAGGAAGACACTGAACAACAATGATGTACATGGCCAGATTGCAAGGAGAAAGCCTCAGCTCACCAAAAAGTACATTGCTACCTGTCTGCAGTTTTCTAGCGATCACCTTGACAAGCCAGAAGGCTTTTGGAACAATATTTTATAGATGGATGAGATAAAAATGGAACTTTTGGTTTAAAATTGAAGCACTAGGTTTGGAGAATGGAAAAGACTGTCATGAACAAGGAAGTTGGTGGATTCACTGGGTCGAACAAGAGAGTTAGCACAATCACACCACGATCGTATTGTACGAGCGGGGAGAGGAGGCATATTCTATAGTTCTCTATGAGAACTGTGGATTACCGTAATGATTGGGGCGCATTTCACTCATATTAGAGCACAGTACACCACGAAATATGTGCCGAAATGCGCCCCAAAATAAACCATGTGAACATACCCTAAGGAGCCTGCTGGTCTTCACCCTCAACTCCCACAAGGTGGCTTGAACTTCGGCGCTGGATACTCCTAGGTCGTTATTCCCTTGCGGTGACAGCCAAGATGTCAACGAAGTACCAAGGAACAGGCAGAAATGTGGTCAGGTGCACAGGTAAGTGTTCAGGGCAGGCAGCGTATAGTGGACTTGTAAACAAAGCAAATGGTCTGGGCAGGCATCAGAGAGCAGATAGGAGAGGAAACTAAGCCAAAGGTCAGAATCGGATAGCAACATGAAACTGCAGAATATGCACTGGAAACAGGGTATACATACCAACAACTGGCAAGGCAGGAAAAGGGAGATGCCCTTAAAAGGGATCAAGTGACTGGATATTGGATCCTAGCAAGGTTAGGTGGTACACCTGTAATGCTCACGGCACGGTAACGAGCAGAAGGAGATCTGGGCAGAAGTGCAGAGAGTTAATTAGCCGACTGCCAGTAGCACAAAGCATGTGACAAACTCTGCATTCCGGCATAACAATCTCATACCATCTGTGATACCCAGTGGTGGTAGTATCATGGTTTGGGCCTGTTTTTGCTCCATCTGGGCCAAGATAGATTGTCAGTATTTATGGAACAATAAATTCTGAATTATTCCAGTAATTCTTTTTTTTTTCTTATTCAAACTCTTTATTAAAGTTTCATTCAAGAAACACATGAGTAAAAAAGAAAGAAGAACAATCAAGTATAACATTCAATGAGTGGTAAAACACAAGTTACAGAAAGCAATGTCAGGGTTATGTATTGTCAGTAACACTCATAATCAGTATGTGGAACAAAGGATTTGGCATGACGAAATAAACAATGCCAAGTAATAGACTTTGGAAATACGGGTAAATAGGAGACCTCCTAAACCCAAAAAGCCGAGTGGGGCATGAGGGAGGAGCTAGGAGGAGGTCTATACCAGAACAGTGAGGCGGTTGAGTCAGTAGGTTTGATTAAAGTTGCCAGAATCCCTCTAGGCCTCGTAACTAAAAGAGACCACTATCTCAAAAAGATGAAACAATACCAACACAGAACAAGGAGAGTCCAGCCCGTTTCAGTCCGGGGCTCGGCAGAGACCCACGGGGCCACTATAACAACACAAAGGGACTTAGGTTCATGAGTAAGGTGGGTATGAAGGGCAGTCTCAGGGTTTAGGTCACGAGTAGGACCGATAGAGGTCAGTTTGGCAAAAGGAGATCCAATCACTCCAAGTCGACCAGAATTTCCTGGTTTGCATGGGGGAGTCATTTCTGAACTCTTCTAGGCATTGGAGCTTAAGGATCTCCTGGAACCAAGATGAAATAGTAGGACATTCAGTCGAGCTCCAAAGGCGGGGAATTACCGCTTTTGCAGCCAGGAGTAGAAAAGCAAGCAGATGAGACCTGAGAGATCGGGTGGGAAGGGGCAGATCAAAGAGTAGGAGGGCGGCCTGGTCATTCCTGATCCTCAAGCCTGTAATAACTTGTATAAGTTCCACCACCCTTTCCCAAAACAGTTGAAGCGCAGCGCACCCCCACCATATATGGGACATTGTCCCCTCCTCTCTATTACACCTCCAGCATGTGTTGGGGACTTCTGGTTAGAGAGAGTGCAGTAACCAAGGGCCTCTCTACCACCGGGTGACAACTGTATAGTTAAGTTCCTGCGCTTTGGTTTAAATTGTGGCTTTGTGAGTTAGGAAGAAGGTTTTTTCCAAAACTTCCACGGAGAGCTCCCTGCCCAGTTCCCACTCCCAGCTGACCTGGAACGAGAGTTTGTTTGTAGCTTGGCCGCTCAGGAGCCCATACACTCTAGAAAGAGCATGCTCTCCCGAAGAGTCCAATAGACACCAGGACTTGAAGGGCGAACACGTCTTGTGTAGATCCAGGACGCTCTTGTATTTTGTATAGACGCTCAGCAGCTGATAGTAATTCAGCCTGGAGAACGATGTGCTGGTTGCGTCGCCCGTCAAGTCCCGGTATGACCTCAGAGCATCCGAGAGGATCACCCCCCCAAAAGTGGAGGATGAAGGTCTCTTCCCTAATAGCCTGAGCACAGCCAAGGATAGTGCTTTGGGTATGGCTGGGTTCCCAACCAGGGGGGTAAGCCTGCCTCCAGGGCGGAACAAAGTCATCTTAGATGGGAAGGCCCTGCAAACTCGGAAGGAGATTTGCGCTATTAGAGGCAGGTCCCAGAGGCATTTTTTAGGTAGGAGAGCGACTGGTAGCCACGGCAAGGCTGCAGTAGCTGCACCTAGCATTTGTGTCTCCATTTCAACCCAACGTTTGGAGTCCCAGTTGTGAAAGGCATTGAGAGTGCGGACCAGGACCGCTGCTAGGTAGTACGATTGGAAATTAGGCACCGGGACTGCTTGGAACAAATAAAGTAGGCAGGGGAGCGTCTTCATTTTTAAGATGTTGATTCTCCCTAGCCATGTGAAGTCTTTCCTATCCCATTTCGACAGGTCATTAGCGATTGAAGCAAGTCAGGTGGAGAAGTTGAGGTCAAAAGTCCTCTCTAACTTAGAAGGGATATGGACCCCCAGGTATTTAAAGGAGGATGAGGACCATGTGAGTGGGAAGGCTGACTTCAAAGCGCGCAGTTCAGTCTGGTGTTTTGTGGTTGCTGAGTACTCCATAACGTTGCAAGGCCTTAAACACCGCTGGTAGTGAGGTGAGAGGGTGCGTTAGGTAAAGGAGCAGATCATCTGCATATGCAGAGCATTTGAAGTGAGTCTTGGCTACCCGGATAGCCTAGATGGCTGGGTCCGCTTTGATCGCCTGTAGGAGGTGCTCCATTGCAATAACATAGAGGAGAGGGGACAATGGACATCCCTGTCTGGTACCATTACAGATTTTAAAGGGGAGAGATAGAGCTCCATTAATTCGAATCTGTGCCAGGGGTTTGTGATAGAGAGCCAAAATCCTAGCCATCATAGCCGGTCCGAGTCCCAGACGCCGCAAGGCCCCCCCACAGAAACGACCAGTTCACCCGGTCAAAGGCCTTCTCTGCGTCTAGGGAGAGAAGGACACAGGGAAGGCGTGAGGACTGAGCGAAATGGATGAGGGAAACTGTTTATAGGGTGTGATCTCTCGCCTCCCTACACGGGACAAAACCCACTTGGTCAGTGTTGATCAGAGAGCCCATCAGAGGACCGAGTCTAATGGCGATTAATTTGGCAAGCAAATTGGCATCTGTGTTGATGAGTGATATTGGTCTATAACTCGAGCATAATTTGGGATCCTTTCCATCCTTGGGTATAACCGTTATATACGCTTTTAGAAATTCATGCGAGAAGGGAGAACACAGTGCTATCTAGTTGAATGGCGAGAGAAGGAAAGGGGATAGGTTGTCAACCAGAGCCTTAAAAAATTGGACCGTGTAGCCGTCCGGTCCCGGACTCTTCCCAGACGGGAGAGCCCCTATTGCTGCCTTGAGTTCATCCGCCGCGATAGGCTCCTCCAGGGAGGCGAGAGACTGAGCATCCAGCCGCGGTAGGGCCGTATCAGAAAGGTAATCCTGTAGAGAATTGTGATATGACTCTTATCCGCTGGAGCTTTCAGGAGAAGGGATGTTATAAAGATCCGAGTAATAGGTATGGAAGGCCTTCAATATGTCCTCAGTAATGTAAACCGAGTTGCCTTTCTCATTTTTAATGGAAGGGATGTACAAGGAGGCTCTTTTGTCATGAAGTGCCCTGGCCAACGACCTACCCGGCTTATCACTCCAGGCATAGAAGGAACTGGCGCAGATGTGACGATATCGCTTGTGTTTTTGGTCCATTAGCCTGAGCACTTCGTGATGTGTTTGCGTGAGCTCTCTGAGATCCGAGTCCAGGCCAGAAGACTTGTGGGCCATTTCTAGCAGGTGGAGTAGTCCCAGGAGAGATTGCAATTTTCGCGAGCGTTCTCTCTTCAGCCTAGCCCCATGTTTGATAAGGGTACCTCTCAAGAAGCACTTAAGTGCTTCCCACTTAACCTGAGGAGTTGAGAGATCAGACAGATGTGTGAGGTGAAAGACTTCAATGGTTTGTTTTAACTCCGATAGGCACAGTGCATCCAATAAAAGCTGTTCGTTCAGTTTCCAAGAGAAAACCGAGCGGGTAAGATGGGGGAGAGTGAGATCACAGTGAATGGGTGCATGATCTGAGTGTAACACTGACCCGATGGAGGCATTAGAGACGTAGGCCAGAAGCGAATGCTGCGGCATTATGTAATCAATCCGGCTATAAGAGCCATGTGGGTGTGAGAAAAAGGTATAGTCACGCTCTCCCGAATGGAGAAGCCTCCATATATCCATGAGCTGCATGTTATGTAGCGATTTTTTGAGCCTAACTAACACTCCTCTGGCCAAGCGGGAATGTCCCGATGAAGAGTCCACCGTCGGGTCTAGCGTTAGATTTAAGTCTCCACAGAGTACTATATGCCCAGTGGCGAAGCTTGTAAGAGTGTCAAAGCATCTGGCCAGGAAGGATAATTGGCCAGAATTAGAAGCATAGACATTTGCGATGGTAATCATGTGGCCTTGAATGTTGCAGTTGAGGAAAAGGAATCTAGTCTCCTCATCTGCCAGCACATCCAGGACCCGGACCGACAACGACCTATGAAGGAAAATGGCCACCCCTTTTGTTTTGGATTCAGAGTTGCTGCTGTGGTACCAGACAGGGAAGAATTTGTTACGGAAACCCTGGAGGTGCGACTTCAGTAGATGTGTCTCTTGTAGACACACAATATGTGAATGCAGCTTATGGAAGACCTGAGACCGCTTTTCTGGAACGTTGAATCCCTTCACATTGAGGGAGGATATGCGTAGTGTAGCCATGCAACGTATGTGAGAGTGGTGACCAACGAGGCTAGGATGTAGCCCTGGAGAGCAAGCACAAAGCACCGGACTGAACTCGCCAGAGAAGTTGAAACCAGGGAGGACTCAAACTTTTAGAGCAGTAATAAACACCTAATAAAAATTGAATCTGACTCTTAAACTAGAAACAGAGAATACTGGTAGCTAAACGGCTGCGAAGGCTAGCACAGGAGCTAGTGGAGCAGTAGTGCTCGGGGGCAGCACCAAGCTTGTAGGAACCAGTGGAACCCACAAAATAATATTTGTAGGAAAATATCAATGTCCAAGAGGAGAAACAGAGACGTCACAGGGCAAACCGGCTGAAGAAATCAGATGGCGACACGGCTGAGCCCATTTTTAGGATCATCCAAGTCACCATCCGATCGCCGTACGGTGGGCAACAAGCAATACATCATACAACCAAAAATACATTTATGATCGCATATCGAAGGCATGTAAAACAGTACCTAAAAGGCTAGAAACATACAAAGTGGGGGAGGAAAGGGGGATGGAGGGGCGAGAAGATGGAACGAGGCCAGGACTGGACCTGAGAACAGCCCAAGAGACTTAAAGGAGCGCCAAAGTTCCCCCGTCAGACCTCATCAGCCTGATGGGCATAACGATGGCTTCAGGCTGCCTTGGATCTTGGGTTGGCTGGACGAGGAGGGCGGCTTGGGGTGCCCGGGATAAAGTCCGGAAAGAGGGGTATCTCTGCCAGCATCACTGTCTGCCAGTCCGGGAGCGATATTTCTGGGAGGTCCAACGCCGCACAAAATGCTGAGAGATCAGCCAGGGTATGGAAGGAGAGGAGATTGTCATTGTGTCACACTTGCAGCGCAAATGGGTAACCCCAATGATATGCGATGTTTCTTGCTTGCAAAAGATTCAGCAGGGGCTTAACCGCAGCACGCATGCGAAGTGTTCTTCTAGAGAGATCTGGGAATAGGTTGGTGTTATTTCCGCCGTTTTAATGGACTCTGGCAGGTCTCTGATCCGGATGTTGTTGTGCCTGTTGCGGTTTTCAAGGTCGTCCATTTGTGAGGCCAGTTGGATAGCTCAGTTTTTCTGATCGGCAATGGCGGATTGCAAGCTGGAGATAACACCATGAGTGGATTGTTGGGTGGCCTCTAAATGATGGACTCTCTCTTTGAGCGTCACAACGTCCTCTTGGACCGGTTCCAAATCTTGACGCCAATTTTGTTGCAAGTCTCTGGCTAGTTGTTGCATGTCAGACTTAGATGGAAGTAGGGCTAAGAGTGCTTTCAGTTCCGGGTGGGCCACAAGGGTGTTGAATGCAGCCTCCGGAGGAGGGAGATCAGTAGAAATTGATGGAAACTGGGCATCCCCGCTGTAGACATGAGCAGGATGCAATTGTGGGCTCATCTGAGGTCTCGGCGGACTTCCCCCCCATGTAGAAGCTGCTGGGCTGGAGTGCCAGGACATGCCTCGCTGTGCTGCCTGTCCCGGTATCTGATGACCACTTGGAAGGACTTCGAGGGGTTGCAGTGATAACAAAGAGTCAGTGGTACCTGGTTGCTTGTGCATCCCCGGGAGTGTATCCAGACTTTCCAGAGAGTGTTTGCAGGGTCTCTGAGGAAGCGGTGGGATCCCTGTTGTGGGTAAACTTTCATGCTCAGGAGAAGTATTCTGGGCCCCCATGTTGTTGGGGCCTAGGGTGTCAGACGGGGCCATAATAAGTTCGGCCTTATGTGTCTGGCCGGTTTGATTGCAGTGGAGACTGTGTGCCTGGCGCCCACAACTGTGTGGTTGCTGTAATTCAGTGGGGTGGTCTGCTGCAGCTCCTTCCAGGATCTCTGCTGCCCAATTTGAAGTGGTGTTGGGGGAGAAGAAGGTGTTGTAGAAGGCACATAGGAGGATGTGGCGCCAGACGCCATTTTAGGTGTCTGTGCAGGCCTGATGTGTGCCAGCTCGAGAGCCGCTGAACCGCAGTGAAGCTGCTTACCGACATCTGATCCCCCTGGGGCAAGGTGGTGTACTGATCGGGTGAAGAGCTCTCGGTGTTTCGCAGGTCCTTTGGATGTCAGCTCGTCAGGCCACTGCGCTGCTCCTGACCCGCCGCTCGGGTCCCATTCGGGCGCGCTCCGCGGGTTCAAGGGCAGCGGGATGACCGGTGTCAGCGTGGCCCCGTGGTGTGGGCTGGCTCTCTGTGCCTGATCCGATTCTGGTGCGGATGCTTCCGCGATCTCAGCACTAGCGATCCGCCCGCCAATTGCCCCGCAAAGAGAGGAAGATGGCGCTGTCAGGGATATAGTAAGTGGAGGCGGGGGATCTTCCGGGCGCTCCAACAACAGGATGATCCGTGACGGCTCCACTCCGCGATGTGGACTGTCCCTCTGCGCACTGACCTGTGCTGGTGAGGATTCCTCCTTGTTTTCGGCATTTGCTCTCTTCCCGCCTGGTCCCCCACGAGATGAGGAAGATGGCGCCGGCAGGGCCTTAGTGCATGAAGATAGCGGGTCTTCAGGGAGGTCCGATAAGGGGGAGAAGAAATTATAAATGACGATGCCTCCTGCCAACGGGGTCTTAGGAGCTTTAGGGGTCTTTTTAGATCTTCTGCCCACCATAATATAGGCGATTTTTGGTGATAAATGCTGTCCCTGGACAGAGCTCTGTAATCTCGCTGCTGCTCACTCACATGGCTAGCCACGCCCCCCTATTCCAGTAATTCTAAGGAAAAATTTCAGGGCATCTATCTGTGAGCTGGATCTCAAGAGAACCTGGGTCATGCAGCAAGACAATGACCCTAAGCACACAAGTCATTTTATCAAATAATGGTTAAAAAGAATAAAGTTAGAGTTTTGGAATGGCCAAGTCAAAGTCCTGACCTTATTACAAAATAAATGTTGTGTAAGAATCTAAAGTGAGCAGTCCATGGGAGAAAGCTGCTAAAAGTTTAAGCTGCTATGTGTGGATGAATCAGGATTAGTGTACAACTAATCAACAATTACTGGAAATATTTTAGATGCAGTTATTGCTGTACAAGAGATTCATACTAGATACAAGAAGCAAAGGTTCACAAACTTTTGCCACCCATTTTTCATGCTTTTGCCATTTCCCTCAATAAATAAAAGACCAAGTCTAATTGTTTGATTAGTTTTTTATTTGCTTTTAGGACTTGTGTGAAAATATGATGCAGTTTTAGGTTAAATGTATGCAGTAATATAAAGAATACTGAATTGTTCACAAACTTCCATGCACAACTGTGTTTTGGATTTTGTTACTAACTATTTTACTTATATTTAGATTAAATAGATGAACTTCTTTTATAGTCATACATTTCTTTTCATGGCGTGGTTACCTAGCTTTAGTTAATCTCTGA
The DNA here is from genome assembly GCA_025379985.1 of Phyllomedusa bahiana. Taxonomy (NCBI): domain Eukaryota; kingdom Metazoa; phylum Chordata; class Amphibia; order Anura; family Hylidae; genus Phyllomedusa; species Phyllomedusa bahiana. Next base: position 79,294 of record JAODAL010010277.1, read on the forward strand.
ATGCAGGGTGGCTCCAGGATTTGGAGGATGTCAATATTAACTTGCTTGCTTGTACATAAAGAAAGCATATATAAAGCTTAAAGGGGTTGTCTCGCTACAAAGAATAGCTTTGAAATTGTAGGGAACACAAAATAAAAACATTTTCCAAATATATTGCTTTGTTCCTCTGTTTTCCCTAAGGAGATACAAGTGAATTTATGACCTCCCTGGCTATTTCAGTTCCCTCAGTAACCGACCTGTAAACAATTCTCCCTCTGCTGTTTGTTCTATGAGATAGCAGTGAGTGAGTCATCACACAGGTCAGCAGTGTCTGTCCTGCTGGGCAGTAAAAAGCTTGATTTATGTAAAATAAACAGCACTGTAATTAGGGCTTTTGCTTGAGGGATCAGATAAAGCCTTCTGCAAGCAGTTTGAGAAGCTTCTGATCTAATTAGCAACTGAAAGCACAGCATTGAATACAAGCATGGAGCTGTATGCAAATTAGTCAGTCAGAACCAGGAAGTGACAGAGTATTTCATTCATGCATCCTATGAAACTCTGTAGGGAGACAACTCCTTTAAGCACTTAGCTCTGTAGACATGCATGTCATTCTTGTTTTTTTAATAATAGCAGAGGGTGTGGTACAGGTCTACAGATTTATGCTGCCTTTTTGTCTATGAATTGCATATTAAAAATGTTCTATAATGTTTGGCAGATCCCCCACTGCAACCAGCTCATCACAAGTAGGGTAACACTCTAAAGCTGCTGTTGGACTTTATAGACAGTAGGTATTATGAATGATCATAGCTTTCAGTGAATGACTTGTATATGATCAATTTTCCACTGAGCATAAAATTAAAGGGGTTTTGTCACAAAGTCATTTCACGCCTGCTTTATCCAGCATCAGCTTTCAGTGTGCTCAAAATTGAGCGTGTATGAATTGCTTGAACTGCATATTATGTGACCAAGCAGGCTGACATCACCATGCCTCTCCCCACAGTGTGCTCTCTCTATTCTGTTTATGTAAGGAGCTGTGAGTAGTTACAAAGAAGCTGAGTGGTTCAAGCTTTTACCTTCCAACAGGAGCCAAAGATATGAATTTTGTTTTGTTTCAATGCACATAACTGATTGAGGTTTCTTTTTACATTTTATTTGCAATGTTTGACTAATTACAAAGGAGTACAGAGGACAGGTATAGAATAATAGCACCTTGAGTTGAACACTTAGCAGTGAGTGTGTGTGATTACTAGGCAGGGAAGAGACTGACAGTAGCTTCCTGATAGGAGAGGTGATGCCTGAGTATGTGCGGAAAGACTGAGGAGCTCTAGTCACTGGTATCCAATAGAGACGAGCTGTATTTTATGCATCACTAAGGGTGTAGCAAAACAAAAATGGTGCAGAATTTATAATGATGATGAATGGTGGAAATGTTTATTATTTAATTTGCAAGCTTCCCACGTCAATTTTGCTTCATGATGAAACCTCTTTAAGCTGTTGTCTTGCCACAAGCTAAAGATTATAAAACTTCACTGCAGTAAGAGCTAAAGTGTCTGTAGAAAAAAGTAGCTATCAAGGTGTTGAATACACAAATCTTACCAAGGTTGTATCGGAACATACTGGATTCTCATATTTAGGGGAGGTGGTGTCATGGCTATGTAACCCACCAAAATGACTATTCACTAAACATATTGCAGGCACAGTGGTCCTTATTGCCTTTAGGTTGTTGGTCATTAAGTCATATTCTTCAACATGCTCTCTAAATGCTCTAACCTATGACTTTATCTAAGCCTTCTACTATTCTACTCCACCAACTACAGGGTCACAACATGAGGCTGTTACAAGTTTATTTTCTTTGCTAATTAGTCCAGGTCCACATCTGGGTCGGTAGCTCCTTTAGAATCTTTAGAGTTTGTCAGAAAAAAACAGATAAACTGGAGGTAACAAGGTAGATGTAAACTTAGCACGACTGTCAAATAAAAAAGCCCTAAGAAAATAAAAATAATAGTTATTTGTAGTCATAAATTTCTTACGTTATTAAGTCCTTTTTGTTCTCTTTACACTGAGGATATTTGGGCTTAGGGCTTGGAATTGTAACTTCACCAGGATATCTTCTGTCGTCCATGGCATCATGGAATGGATCCAGATCATCATGCTACAAAAATATAGATATGTGATTATTCTTTGCCAACGTATATTGCTTAAAAGAATGGACAATAAGAAAACCTAGCATAGCATATTGTTGGTTATTGTTATACTTCCTGGCATAAACGAATACTCAGACATGGAGAAGAATACATATTTATAGCTAGTGTGTACTCTAATGCCAACATTCGTGATGTCAACATCCCCAAACATGTACCTGGCTTAAAGAGAACCTGTTACATAGGTTATGTCCCCCTTGCTGAGGACAGCACAAGCTAGTGTCAGACCTGCTGTTTCCAGCGCTGTGTCCCTTATTCTGTAAGGTGCTGTAGTTTTCGAGTATTTAATGCTCAAATCTTCAATTTTCAGCCAGAAAAGAGTCATCTAAAGACTGTTTTTTTATACCCCACCCATCTGAGGCTAGCCCTGCCCACCTCACAACTGACTAACCTATTACTTTGAATAGGTAGAAACATGTGAATAACTGTCAGTGGGTGGGGCTAGCCTTGGGTGGGCGGGGCTGACACCTGCTCATGAATAAGATTAGAGCATTTAATGCTCTAAAACTCCAGCATCTTACAGAGTAATGGACACAGCGCTGGAAACAGCAGGTCTGACACTAGCTTGTGCTGCCCTCAGCAAGGGAGGCATAATCTATGTGACAGGTTCCCTTTAAATAACATAAGCATCTGGAAAACAGAAGTTTTTCTGGCCTTAAACATTTTCTACCACATGTTTTGTCAGGATGCTTAATACTGAAAATCTAACTCTCTATAGATTTTCAGAGATGTCCAACACTTGAAGGTTATAAATGAATAAATTGCTCCAATTGAATTTTTTTCTATAATGCTTGCTCTGGGGTTGTCATGGTAGCATCAAGGGTGTAGCTATTGTGTATGAACATTCTGTCATTTGATCATCATTCTTATGGATGTCTTCTGAGGTGGTCAGAAGACATCCACCTAAACCAGTTTAAACTGCGTGCACAATTATTAGGAAAGTGAGTATGTGGACCATATCATCATTTTCATCCATATACTTCAAGATTTATAAACATGCTTATTGGATGAAGCATATCAGGTGATTTATATTTGTGTACTTAGAGAAGGTGTGGCCTTAGGAAATCAATAACTTACATCAAGGTGTGCAGAATTGTTAGGCAACTTGTTTTCCTCAGGCCAGTGGGATTAAAAGGGAATTTAAAGGAGTTGTCTCACCGTGCTGTTTTACAAGCCCAAATGCAGCTTCAGACTCACACTTCTTAGTCATGCTGTGGATACTAGTTCTATAGCAGTGATTGGCATATCAGCTCTGCTATTCCTAGCTGAGCCTGTTAGGCCTCGTTCAAACGGCTTATTTCGCAACGGATTTGCGGCCGTATTTACGGCCGCAAATCCGTTGCGTAATCAGTTACAAACAAGTAACTGGCCGTTTTGCACTGATTTTAATGGGAAATACGTGTCGTCGTTCAGACGACACTTATTTCCGTTCCGGATTGCGGCCGCGGATTGCGGCCGCAATCCGGCCGCAAAAACCATGTGCATGTCAATTATTTCCGGACGGATTCACCAACTATAATGAATGGGGATGGTGAATCCGTCAGGAAATCAGTTCCAAATATGTGCCACACTTAGTGGCACTTATTTGAAACTGATTTGCAACTGATTTGCAACTGATTTCGGAACGTATTTACGTCGGAAATCCGACGTGAATCAGTTCTGAAATCAGCCGTGTGAACATAGCCTTACAGTGACATGAGTGCCGGAGGTTTGCAAACTGTAATGCACATGGTTACAGAACTCTAAAGAGTTAAAGCTTGTCAGTAAATAATGTAAACAAGTTCCAGTCTTTTAAGATAAGGAACAGAGTCGGGAATTACATCACTAGCCCGGCCACTGCTACAGCCTGTAAGGACAGAGAGAGGTGACCCGTAAATAGGAAAGCTGGTCTGCAAAAGTAGGAGATAAGATATTCTCCTAACTCTGAAGAGAAGCAACATCAGAGCAGCAATGTATTTAATAATAATCTTTATTTTCCTTTGCCTGCATGTTTAAAGTTAATCAATTAAATGAGAATAGCTCTTTAACTGACTCTGAAAAGTCAAACATTATTTAGAGGCTTTCAGAGGGATGCAGCACTCTTGAAATTGCAAAGTATTGGGTATGATCACAAAACCATGAAATGTTTAGTTTTAGTTTAGCAAATAGTCAACGGGGTCAAAAGAAACACGTTAAGGAAAAAAGAAGCAAATTAACTGCTAAAGATTTGAGAAAAATCAAATATGAAGCTACCGGAAAGCCATTATCCTCCAGTGCTGTTGTATTTAAAAACTGCAACCTCTCTGGAGTGTTCAGAAGAACAAGGTGTTCAGTGGTCAAGGTAAGGAAAACTGAACCCAGACCACCACTGCACAAGATACATGAGGTGAAATGTCAAGCCTGGACCAAAATTTTTCAATGATTTTTTGGACTGATGAGAGACTGACTCTTGTTGGACCAGATGGTTGGTCCCGTGACTAGATCAGTAATGGACACAGACCTCCATGTTGACTCAGAGGCCAGTAAGGTGGAGGTGTGATACTGATATGGGCTGGTATTTTTAAAGCTAGTTGTACCTTCTCGGATTGAAGATGGACTAAAAATAAACTCCCAACCTACCAGTTTAGAGAAGACACTTTCTACAAGCAGTGATACAGGAAATAGTCTGCAACTCTTAAGAAAACCATAATTTGTATGCAGGATAATGCTCCATCACATGCATCATAGTACCCCACTGCATGCCTAGTAAGTAGAAGCCTTAAAGATGAAAGAATAATAACATGCCCCCTTCTGCACCTGATCTAAACGCTATTGAAAACTTGTGGGCCCTACTTTAACAGGAGATTTAAGGTAAAGGAAAATAATCCACCTCTCGGAACAATGTCTGGGAAGCTGTGGATGCTGCAGCACAACAGATTAAGAAACTGACAGACTCCATGGATGGGAGGCTTATCACTGTTACTGAAAGGAAGGGTGGTTTGATTGGTCACTGATTTTTTTAAAACATTTTGGAAAGTGTCACAAATGTTTATTTGAAAAATTTGAGTTGTTTGTTTATTCTTGTTTTAAAAGACAAAAAAAAACAAGTGAGATGCGAAAGTTGCACAATATTTTTGTTCACTAAGGGTATGTTCACACGGTGTTATGGCGGCGTGCATTTTGTCGCATATTTGTGCTTTAATACGGCCGAAATTCGCGCCGCAATTACGGTAATTCATAGCTCTCATAGAGAACTATGAATTATGTCTTTTCTCTCCCAGCGTACAATACGATCATATTGTACGCTGGGGGAGCGAAGTGACAGGTCACTTCTTCATGGCTCTTACATGCCGCTGATAATAGGAGTGAATGGGGCCAGCCCCCTGTCCTTGGAAATACGGGCTGAGCAACACGTACTTCCCAAACACACAGCGTACTACAGCGCGCACAGTACGTGCGGGAGTACGCCGTGTGAACATACCCTAACAGTAGCCCAATAATTATGCACACATAGATATTCTCCCAAAAAAGTCAAAACCTCACTTTTGCCTTCTTAAATATTTGGGTTTGATGTTTATAAACATATTGGATTCACACGTTCTTGTCACTCAAACAAGTATTACGAATCCAGTTGGGGAATGTCTTAATATTTTTTATTTTATCCACATTGCACAAAGCAGAGTATAAAAGGGAATCTAGCATTAGCTGACGCGTTTCATTTCCACAGAGACCTTGTTCACAAGGCTGTGTGTAAACAAGGCTGTAAACAAGGTCTCTGTGGAGACTAAAACACATCAGCTGATGCAAGATTCACTTTATTACTCTGTTTTGTATTATGTGGCTAAAATAAAAATATTAAGGCTTTCACCTAGTTGGATTCATAGCACTTGTTTGAGTGATGAGGAAGTGTGTGTTGGAAACCACACAAGCCGGCGGGACTCCAGGCAGGGCGTATGCCGAGAAAACACCATGTATCTCATTATACAAACGAAATCCTAAAAGGGTGAGCATTGAAACAATTTTTTCTTATTAACATTTTGGATTGACTGACAACACTATAGATGTTCAATAATAAACTGAACTCCCAAAAAAACAACTTGCCTAATAATTATGCACATAGGGCGAGATATCCGAAAATTAGTGGTGCTACATCAGTTTTTAGGCGTATTAAATAAGTGTAAAGTGCGCTATAGTGGTGTCAGGTATACCTTGCATAGTAAACATAATGCGCCTGAAAATGATGTGCTGGGTGCCTTCATAACGAAATGCGCCTATTGAGGTGCATAGCACATCATTACAAGTGTATATGTGTTAGGCGCATTTCACGTATGTGTTAGGCGCATTTCATATACTTTTAGTGATAAGCTAGGCGCCTCCATGCGCGATGTGCCTCGATAGGGGCATTACATACTCTACCAATGAAATGTTTTGTGCCGCGATTAGCACAAATAGTGGCACATAGCATATCATTAGAAGCGTATGTAATGCCTCTATCGAGGCTCATCGCGCACGGAGGCGCATAGCTTATCATTACAAGTATATGAAATGGGCCTAACACATACTTGTAAAATGTGAAATGCGCCTAACACATATACACTTGTAATTATGTGCTATACACCTCAATAGGCGCATTTCGTTATGAGGCGCACAGCGCATCATTTTTAGGCGCATTACAAGGTGTCGGTCCGGCATATAATGCGGCTAGTTTTGGTATACGACATATCATTCACATCCAAAATATGGCGTCAAAAGCGGTTTTAGCGCAATACAGACCAATAAACTGGCGTTGGCGTGTTGGGAAATGTCGCCCATAGTTTACATATGTTCCTCACTGTCGATTTCTGAAGTGCATTTTTCTTTCCATTACACCTAAGCACAAATCAAACCTTTTTTTATAACAGAATCTAGTACTTTCATATGGAGAGAGAGAAATATGTTTAAAGCTATGGAAAATCCTTTAATCATGGGTGGCAATTTACAAGGTCATAAATCATTTTTGTATTTCATAATACAGTGGTCTCTAACCTGTGGCCCTTCATTTGTTGGGAAACTATCACTTCTATTATGTCCTAACAGTATGAGGCCCAAGTGCCCCTGTGGCTGTCAAAAAATACTGATAGTTTTAGTTTCCCAATAGCCTGAGTACTACAGATTGATGACTGCTTTCATTAAACCTGAACTTATATCATAACTTTTAGACCATATCAATATCGGTACCATTTGCCTTCATATTTGAGAGAGTTGTCCGGTGTAATCTTTATCGTTTTCACGTGACATTACTATATGTACTTAGTCCTGAGAAGTGTGGGAACACAATTCAGCAAAAGATTGTAGTCTATAACTGAAGATATAAAACTCCTACAAAAACATTAGTCACTTCCTTAGTCACGTATCTTCTCCCTCCTCCATAGTGTTGGCTGCAGGCAAACACAATGTCTTAATGACAAAAATAAATTAAAATAGGTAGATTTCTACACATAAATGATTACTGTTAAAACATATACAAGATCCAGCAAGTACTTTTTGAAGACAATACAAAACAAGTCTATTTAATTTTTGCATATTATGTTTACTTAAAAATATAATTTAAAGTCAGCAGAATGTGGACTGCACATCAGCTTCAGTAGTAGGTGCTCATAAGAATAGACTAATCATGGGTCCAAAGACCATGAGTAAAAATCAAGTCAATGGCACACTAGTGGATAGGTGAAAAGTGAATATATTTTATTCAAGCTGTGGTGATAAAATCTCATTAATTCTTAGAGAAGTACTGTGGAGAAAGATGTGTAAAGTCTGAAATTAGTATCTTAGCAATGGAAGCCTATAGGTCTGATACTCTGGGTCATCAGTTTGCTGATGTGGGAGGAGATGCTTAATGGTTCCTTGTGATGTTTGTTAGTGTGTAGCTAGTATCTGCCAAATTCCTAAGGTTTCTAAAGTGATTCATGTGTTTCTTTTGTCCTACAGTGGTATTCTAGTTCTCCATGTAGCCTAGGGAGAGTACAATAATAAGACACTTGTAGTTGACAGAGAAACATGGAAAATTATGTTTCAGCCTGCCTTGGACCTGTATCAAACAATATGCACTGTCTTAGAAGACTAGAGAGACACCTTTATCAATTTTTCATGTTTCTCTGTCAACCACGAGTATCTTATTATTGTACCCTCCCTAAGCTACATGGATGACTGATAAACCACTGTGGGATAAAAGAAATCTTATTGTCACAGGAATCAGTGTGAAAACCTCATACTTCTGGAAGATACCAGTTATAGACCAAACATCCCAGGTCTCCAACTACTGACTCCATGCAGACTAGTTAGCCATCTGCTAACCCATAACCCAGAGAGTCAGGACCTACAACCTTTGTTTTTAAAATGACGGTATCAGACTTTACATATGATGCTTTTCTCCACAGTACTTTGGCTTGTCCAATGGATATATTGTTTTCACCTAAAAAAATATGTTGTATACCTAATTGCAAATAGTGGTCATTAAAGGAGATGTTCAATTATTATAATCGCTCTGTTTTAGAAGATTTACCTAAACATAAACCTATGAAGAGGGGAACCTCCGCTGTAGATTATGTGGGAATCTAGTACAAGATATGCAGGTCCAGCACTACTATAGGGGAAATTAAACATTACTTGGTGTCCACTGAAATTGATTGGCTGTCTATTAAACACATGGAAGTGCCAGGTCCACTACAGAGATATTCTCTATAGCTGCTCTTTGCACTAGATAAAGAGGACCTGTGCTCCTTCCTGACATGTTTTCCATGTGAAATATCAATTATGGAGCATCTCTTCTTAAATTTCTATGTTTTGTCTTTCCCATGTTAATCGTCCTAGAAATATATTACCAATCTATCACCTGATGTTATTAACCCAGGATACAGTATGTCCTTGACACTGTCCAATCAGTGCTGACAATGTCAGTGTGCTCAGGGAAACACAACTTTAAAAAGTGGAATGGTAACGTTTCTCTCACTGATTCAGTAATAAACTTCTAGAAGAAATAACAGATGAAAAGCACAACACAGAGTTAGAAACTTTGAAAAGTTTACCTTAACAATGATATCACAGCATTTTGCGTTATGTTTTGGGCAGCCCACCCAATCTAACAGTAGAGGCATCATAGGCTGTAAGCCAGCAAGGTGAACCACATGTATCTGTATAAATGGCCTTATCTATATGCAGTTATAATACCAGACACCACCCCCCTCATATATGAAAGGCGTGTGAGTGGTTGTCTTATCAATATTTTTACATTTATGCAGTCTCCCCATGTATTATACTGTGTTTTTTTAAAATACTGGTGTGAACTGGTACTTACTAAATGTGCAGTTTTTCATCATTCAGTTGCTTCCCCAGTGGAGTGTGAAGTTCTGCTTATTAGCTATCTGCACCTGTTTTATCTTTCCCAAGTAGTACAGGTGCTTGTGTTGCCTCATACTGGGTCCAGCCATTGAGCTGGAAGTATGGCTTTGTGGTTGTGCGTTATGTCTTCTTAGAGCACAACAAAAGCTATTAAGAGCACTATAAAGTTGTGACATAATATCATGGTGCGTTATCTGTCAGGTTTGTCTTTGCTACATGTTTATAGGAGAAGATGCTCCAGAATTGTTATTTAATGGAGAACACAGTTATTTACTAAAACTAATGCGACAAGAGATGTCACTGATCTTTAACTTATGAAAGTCCAACATCAAATATTTTCCCGCTAACAATTCAAAATGTCCCAACAGCATCTTAAAACTGGTAAATGTACACTGAAATGCTACTGTAAAAGAAAAACTTTAAAAGGAGTATAATGGTGAAATAGTGCTAAGACTCTTCTGTGCTCAAGATGGTCAGATCCCCACTGATCTCATCGTGATAGTATATCCTAGTGTTTTGCCATTTCTTTATTAAATGAGAATACTAAGTCAAGCTAAGAAGCAAAAAGTACTTGGAAATTTTGATTATACTCTGCAAGTGTCAGCTAAGTCACCAACCATACCAATCACTCTAGACCTTGATACATTATTAAACTGTACACCACAAGTTGGTAGATATGCTTTATACATATAGGGCGACATGTATGAACAGGGCTGCGCCAGACATCTGGCATCTTTTCAGACCAATATCAGGCGCAGCCTCGTTCATACATTTTTAAATCTCCTGCACCTCACTCCAGGGCACATTATATGGCGCCTCCGGAGCTTTGTAATGAGTCCGATCTCGGGGGGCTTGCAGCAGTTTCGCTACAGGATTTCTTGTTGCACTATAGTTGGAACAGGTATACAACTTTCAAAGTGGTATACCTGATCCGAACTGTTGCCCGAGCGCTAGAAATGGCAACCTGATTTTAGACCCCTTTTGCACGCCAAATTTCATGCATGTCGCCCATAGTCTTCTTGGAGGTTTATCACTTATTCTAATCTTATAGTAGGAAAACTGGATTAACTGAAATTACTTTATGCTGCTTTTCCTCTTTTCCTATGGTTGGCCATACAGTATCAATCAGGGTTATTCAGAGGTTTAAGTCTTCATAGAACACTATAAACAGCATTTATATTGAAATATAGAGAAATTCCACTACACTCGTTTGTTTCCTTTTTTTTCTTTTCATTTATCATAAGATCCACTTTTTGCAGGGAAACTTCCTGCTTGTGGGTGTGTCAGTAGTTCTCTAGCATCTCTTTCCTACAAGTCCAAGACTGCATTAGAATCTAGGACTTCCCTCCACAGTTATCATTGCAAGACATTGTGCTGACGTTATTGTGTAATCCCCCAGCTCTGTACTTGCTGTCACGATAATGATAATAGTTAGGAACTTAGGACTCGTGAATCACTGTGTAAATTGTACAGAGCTACAGTCATCATTTTCATGAAAGAAGTACGCAAACGCCCAGCTCTGAACTGCTGTCCTCTGCTCCCATTACTGTTAGTAACTTATGCCAGCAGATAAACAAATAGTTATCCTTCCCTTGTAATTACTGTAATGTAATTACTTCTATTCACTTGCAAACTACAGGCTGGAAAGCAGCCAGATCTTTCCCTGCTCAGGTATTGCCTACTACAGGGGAGTATTCCTGAGCTGAGCAGGGGTATAGCTGTCAGAGATGCATGGGTTGCAGCTGTATTAAGGCCTTAGTATCCAAAATGGTGTAAATACTTCATATACAAAGACACCAGTGCCTTAAATGACACATGGTTGGTGGGGATCTTGTTCAGCTTTGTATTTAGGGCCAGCAACCTCAAGTTGCTCTTCTGGCTAATAGTCTATATTTCATCACTCACATGAAAAAAAAAATATATTTGCATTCAGAATCAGCAGGCAAACCTTATTTTCTACAAATATTTCTAGAAGATAACCTCTTTGATATAAACTCTTGGATGAAACAGTTGCGGTCAATGGAACTTCATATATTTATGATTCAATTTCATGTATATAACTACAACATATTGTATGTACAGCATATATTTAGTGTGACATAAGATATTCAATTCCAGTTCATGGATGAAAAAGATCTGTACTTATCACTGAAAAAGTTAGATATAGCATAAGCTTCCTTGAAAACCAGTTTTACTAAAACAAAACAAGGGCTAAAATAGAACTTTTAATTATAATTTTTCTATCGAGAAATATTCTAAGCAAACAAGACAAGTGCAAAACACTAATGGTGATAGTCGGGAGCAAGCAAAGGACACAAAATCGCTGATAAAATAGTTAATAAGCACTTCTAAACATAAGTATAGGAGGAACAATTATACGTTATATAGACAGGGCATTATAGGGCTATTTGGCACATTTTATCCATTGCATAGCCCAGAGATAACGGTATAGGGGACTGTTAACCTATCATAAACACGTGAATGTTCAGCCTGGAAAGAACAAAAGGTGACATGGTACCATAAGTATCTTGTTACAATTGCTCCTCCTATAACTATGTTTAGAGTACCTGCTTTGATAGTGTTTTGGGTAAAAGTGAATTTGGGAAATGTTGAAAAGTCAATTTCCTAATTATATTATGTTAAAAAAAAAATCTTGTATCTTCCTTCCTTCCTCCCTTCCTCCTTTCCTCCCTTCCTTCCTATTCTACCCAGATCTTAATTTCTTCCCTCCCCTTTTCCATTGTTTATTCCTTTTATCCATTCCCCATTGTCATTCTAAACTTTCACGATTTAATCCTATGAAAGTCAAGATTTCTACATTTTCACTCTTGTTTCTTTATTATGTTTTATGGTTCCTATTTTCTCTCTAACTTTCTTCCCCCTCGATCTATCCCATCTTTATTTCTATTTTCATCCATGTCTTGCTTATTCATTTAAATCCATAATTGTTACAGCTGAAAAACTTTCACAAATTTTTTAAATTTCTTAATCTTGTTTCGCATCTCATTTTTCCTTTTGACTTTTCCTCTATTTGCCCGTTACCCTCAATTTCCTTCCTGCTCTTCAGTCCAAAATTCCAACTAACAAAAAAGTTTTCATAACTTAAGGGTGACATGTGTGAAAACTGTTTAGGTCTAAGCCTTTCTTTATTGCTATAGCAACCAATCAGAGCTAACCTTTCTTTTCTCAGAGCACTATATGAAATGAAAGGCGTGCTGATTGGTTACTATAGGCACCAAAAAAAGTCTAGACCAAGACAGTTTTCATACAGGTCACCAAAAGTTTTTAAATAAATATTATAAACATTTAGGGCATGTCCCCACGGCAATGGTTTGTGAACATTTTATCAGACGGTTTGCGGTTTTACAGACCATCTGAAAAACCAGCCGCAAACAAGCACAACAGGCTTCTATGGAAAACCTGTGCAGCAGTCCCCACTGCACGCATTTTCCGCCCGGTGTTTTTTCCTCCTGCGGGGCGCCCGAAAAAAACATTCTACATGCACATTCTTCCATCTGGTTTTCGGACGGAATATGTGCAAGTGAATGTGAAGGGGCAGGGCTTTTCTCCACGATGAGCACGGCACACAAACCGGACAAATACCGGTCGGATAAACCGACCGGTATTTGTCCATTGCCGTGTAAACGGGCCCTTATATATATATTTAATATTGTCACAAATTCAAAACTCCTCTGTGAATTTATCCCTGTCCCCATTAGGCAATACTCTCGATTAACCTATATGAAGACAAAAGCTCATAATGTATATGTTTGACAGGGGTCTGTTACAGATGCCAACCTCAGGGCTCGAATCATGAAAAACATATATTTTACTACTACATTTTTTTCTTTTTTGTTGATACTGTTGTTGAAATAGCACTACACTAATCCTTATGGTTTTGTCAAATTCAGAGATAAACTGGTCAAATAGAAGCTAATTTGACTCCTTTTTTAGTCTCAATCTGACAATGGAAACCATAGCCATTGCTGTGGGCAACAAAGAAAGTCTTAGGCTATGTCTCCACTACACAGCTTTACGATCGTATCTTCGGCACTTTTTTTTAAGCGCCGAAAATACGATCGTTCTTGCAGCCCCATAGTAGTAGTCTCTACAGCTCGTCTTTTCTATGCTCGTCTTCTAGTGCCGGGGTATTATACAACATGTTGTATAATACGCCGGCGCTTTTAGTTTTCTTGCCGTCTTCCCATACAATATAATTGTATAGGTGACAGCAAAAAACGAGAAGCGACCGCGGTTTTTGTACAAAGCGTGCCAAAAACCATCGTCCTGCATCGGAAAAAAAACAACCGCTTTCAGGCTGTTTTTTGTCCGATGAAGTGTAGCCATAAGTGTAGACATAGCTTTAGACCTAGACAGTTTTCATACATGAGGCCCTAAATCTAGAATACAAATGTGTATGGCAATGCCCCTTAGCAGTTACATAAACTGATCAGCCTAGTCTAGTTTTACGCCAAGGATGACATGTATGAATTTTGTCGCCCAGACATCAATTTTATTGCTCGCATTAGTAGCGTAGATTGCGCCAGAATGTATGAACCTGTTCTACTGCGGGTCACAGATTTAGTGCTTTCTAGCTCCAAAACATCAAATCAGGCTCAGGTAAATCACTTTTATCATTGGCTGTTCCAGCAATAAAGATCATAGTTTTGCCGTCCTCCAGTCATAAGTGTGTAGAATCATACGGTTGTAGTGCAATACATCTCCAGAATTCCCCCCGATCTTAGGCGCATTACAAAGTGCTGCGGGCGCCTGATAATGCGCCTAATTTTGGAGTTTTGGAGTGACCGGACCTCTTACCCCTGATGAAGCCAGGTTAGCTGGTGAAACATGTTGGGGAGGTCAGGCATGACATTTTAAATTGTGATTTCTCAACTCTGTCTGCAAAGTATCACCCGCTGCAGAGGGTGTTACAAGGAAGCCTTATATGTTTTATGTCCATTAGATTAGGGATAACTGCCCAAGTAGGATGCTTGGGATCCCGTAATGGAGTTAGTAAATTACTGTGTATATATAAGGTTTTCCTGTTAGTAGGTGGGGTTCCACCGGACTTGATAATGGAAAGGGAGTTATTCCTTCAGAAGTATGAAGGGAAAAATTGAGAGGTTAGAAATCAGGTTTTTAAATAGTGTGTATAGAGGTTAAGTGTTATACATAATAAAAGTTACGTTTTAGTGTCTTATAGATTGAGAACTGATAGAGTTTAGGTTTGCCTATGACATAATAGTAAAAATAGTAATTTTGGAGTGTGCCTGCTCTTACATCTAGAGAACAAGGCTGCGCCAGTTTTTGGGCTGAAAGTACACCAGAATACTGGCGCAGTCCTATACATACATGTTGCCCCTAATGTCTAAATCAGATTTATTTTCCAATTTTAATTACATTACAACTGAATATTTAGCCTCATCCCATTTATACAAGGAATCTACAATTTAGGAGAAAAGTAAAGGGAAAACATATATTATGAAAAAATAAATAAAACTTTGTTATCCATGAAGCACCTGTATCTCAGTCAAACAGTATTGACTCAGTCAAAGCTTTGTGCATGGTTTAAGCAAACTATTAGTGTTTGTAGTTTTATGTTAATGTGCTATAATAACCACGTTAACCTACATTATGAGACTTTTGCTGCAGTTCTGTCTTCTTCATCCAGCCATTTTGGCCATGTCTTACGTTTCATGAATTCTTACTATAAC
This sequence comes from Phyllomedusa bahiana, assembly GCA_025379985.1. Lineage (NCBI taxonomy): Eukaryota > Metazoa > Chordata > Amphibia > Anura > Hylidae > Phyllomedusa > Phyllomedusa bahiana. Next base: position 94,523 of record JAODAL010010277.1, read on the forward strand.
ACTGTGCTGCCCTCTCAATCATAATGGTTAAGATCACAACGTCGCTGCCTCTATGTGTGTATGGAATGGTTCCACTTGGATATTATATGCTGGAAAACAGCTAAATCAACATCTATAGTGATTCTTTTGCACTTGATACTTTCATAAGGGTGAAACCTACATTAATTTCTGTGGAATCATCTTCATCTATCCGCCTGGGTTTCATTTTAGTGAAGTCTACTGGTAAGTCCCAGCAATCACTGTCATTCATTTGGAAACACTGGCTATTCATCACTGCCTGCCGCTGCGGTGACATTGGTTCCAATGCAGTTAGAATGGAGCAGCAACCATCTCGTTGTCTTTGTTTGTTCATGCTAAGGTCCAGTGTTCCATTTTCATCCACATCAATGTCAGGATTCTGAAAGGAATGGATGAATATTGTGAAATTAGCTTTTCACTGTTTTCTTCTATTCTTTATTAGTATGTTTTTTTTTGTTTTATTGGATTATGTGCTTCCTGTAGATTTGCTGCATTGAGTCGTGATCATGTGCCCACACACAGAGGCCTAGACTTACGTAAGGCTTGGATTTTTCATGCAGGCATAAAATGGGAAGGAGAAAGATGAGCTTCTCTTTCCTGCTATGTCTTTCCCAATTTAAAATAACTATGCGTGTTAAAATTAGAATCTTATTGCACTCTGTTCTTAATATTCCTCACCTGAAATATGCATATAATCCTTTGCCATGCCAAGCATGCAAATGTAAGATAATAAAATAAATGAAAATACATTTCTATATTATGAATTTCTGACATTTATATATATTTTACGGTGCTAGTATTACCCTTAAGTGAATATCCACCTTTTAATACCGGCTCATTTTTAGGTTAAAAATTCTGAGCTCATTCATCTCATAATATATTTCTACAGAGATTTCAGCTATATTTTTTTCTCATAAGAGCTCTAAATCCCCTCCACTGACATACTTAAAGGGGACTGATCAGTGCTCATTCGTCCATCAGGGTATGAGTAAAAATAGAAGTTATGACTCATACTTACCTCCCGTATGCTCCAGTTCACTCCCGGCTGCTGGTCGTACATCCTGGGCTGAAACATTGAAGATCAGCGTTCACGTGACGGCTCCAGCCAATTACAGGCCTGAGAGGTCACATGCCGGTGACACTGTGGCCTGTGATTGGCTGGAGTTGTCACTTGAATGATGGACATTCACTGCTTACTTCCTGGTTGAACGGACCGGCATCTGGAAGTAAACGGGAGCGTCCGGGAGGTAAGTACGAGACTCCATTGCTATTTTGACTTACACCCCGACGGACAAACGAGCATTAATAAGTCCTGGAACACCCCATGAAGTAATAAAATGCTGCCTTCCTTCTGCCACCAGTAGAGGGGGCTGACTGCATACTATTTTACATTGATTTTATAATAATACAGTACGCAGTAAGCACCCCTAGTAGTGATTGGAAGCTGCCAAACTTTTAAAACTTACATCTATGCAGGGGATTGGGATCTTAGTATCAGATATCCAACAGGTATTAAGACTGATCAACACATCATTTTGCACCTATTTCGATAAAAAAAAAAAATAGTGCTTAAGGATAAACATTCACTTTGGGCTCTGAGAAAATATGTTCCAAATACCTATTCACTAAAAGTGTGGTAATTCTAAAGGAAATAATAGTAGTTTTATATTTATTAAACCCTTTTGTATATATTAATTATAAGTACAGTAAATAGAAACAGAAAAAGTTATCATTTGATAAATGTGAATCACGTCTCTTGGTAAACAGGGTTTATACATTTCAATATTTTAACTGTATAATCAGCTGGTACTGCGCAAAACTTGCTGTATATAGAGATGCAGGAGAAATCTACAGAGATCTATCATATGCAGTCATAGATTGCTGCTGCCAAAAGTCCTCTTTGTGAGTTGACTTCTGGCACAGTTAGAAAAAGTAACCTGTAAGCAGTGGAAATGGCTGTACTCATGAGGATCAATGGGGAGGGATGTGACTTCGAAAGGAATGACTTTAGTTTTTTGGGGGAACATTATGGAAGAGTGGTGACCACAGTGACTGATATAATGGGGCTAATGCCTAGGACACTGCCTATAACAGCATGGAAGAATGTGATCTTATATTAAAGAATACAATGTATGGACATGTAAATATTATATCTACCATATAATCAACCGGTAATGCTCAAAATTTGCTGTATATAGAGATGCAGGAGAGATCTACAGAGGAACCATATGCACAGCTGATAGTCACATGTGGGGGTCGCGTTTGGTCAGAGTCTGGCAGAATTATTTGATCCTTAAGTAGTAATAGTTTTGGGTCTTGGTTTTGTAGGAGTGTTTTTAGTAACATTGATGCGTCTAAGTGGGAGAGAGTAACTGGTGCACGGGACAGACTGGTGCAGGGGAGAGAGGGCCTGGCGCAGGGGAAGAGAGAGGGCCTGGCGCAGGGGGAGAGAGAGGGCCTGGCGCAGGGGGAGAGAGAGGGCCTGGCGCAGGGGGAGAGAGAGGGCCTGGCGCAGGGGGAGAGAGAGGGTCTGGAGCAGGGGGAGAGAGAGGGCCTGGTGCAGGGGAGAGAGAGGGCTGGCGCAGGGGAAGAGAGAGGGCCTGGCGCAGGGGAAGAGAGAGGGCCTGGTGCAGGGGGAGAGCGAGGGCCTGGCGCGGGGGGAGAGAGGGGAGAGCCTGGCGCAGGGGGAGAGAGCAGGCCTGGCGCAGGAGGAGAGAGAGGGTCTGGCGCAGGGGGAGAGAGAGGGCCTGGCGCAGGGGGGGGAGAGAGGGCCTGGCGCAGGGGGAGAGAGAGGGCCTGGCGCAGGGGGAGAGAGAGGGCCTGGCACAGGGGGAGAGAGAGGGTCTGGAGCAGGGGGAGAGAGAGGGCCTGGCGCAGAGGGGGGAGAGTGGGCCTGGCGCAGTGGGGGGAGAGAGGGCCTGGCGCAGGGGGGGGAGAGAGGGCCTGGGGCAGGGGGAGAGAGAGAGCCTGGCGCAGGGGAGAGAGCGGGCCTGGCACAGGGGCGAGAGGAATGAGAGGGAGGGTGCAATTTTTTGGGGCGCAAGGGGGGGGGGGGGGCGCCATCGGCTGTACTTGCCTAGGGCACCAAAATGCCTTGTCCGAGCCCTGATATGCAGTCATAGATTGCTTCTGCCAAAAGTCCTCCTATTAAGTTGACTTCTGCCACAGGCTAAAAATGTACTGATTACGCAGCAGAAATGACTGTACTCGCAGTGATCAGCGATGATGGTTGTGATTGAGGAAGGAAGGACTTCAGTATTATGGAGGCATATTACAGAAGAGTGGTGACCTCTGTGACTGGCATGATAGAGGTGACAATGTTTTGCCTCATTCTAGTGAATGTTTAAAAGCAGTGCCTTGAAGCACATGGATGAATGTGATTTTATACTACGGGATAAGATATCTTAAGATGTGGACATTTCAATGACAAGATACTGCCAACAAGAATGCAGAAAGCAGATAAGATGCTTCTACCTTTTTATGCAATCACTTTTTTGTTATGATCCTTATGATATTTATGTGATAGCTCCAGTGACAAAACACCTTTATATATGTGTCATAAACTCAGATATTTTCACTTGTTCCAGATAATAATCTGATATTATCTAGTCTTTTCGTTGCAGTATGGATAGGTTTTTACTATAGGAGCATTACATCTATGCAACAATTGCACTGCCTGCTAAAGAATCTAATTTAAACAATTACCAATTGCATAGAACATGTTCCAAAATCATAGCAATTTGAGTCACTTACTAGGGTTGTCTGGGTTGGTCATGTTTTTAAAAAGAAATAAACTTTCTATTTTAAATGTTTTAAAATTTCTCCTAGCCACACAAAGGCATTAAAGGGGTTGTCTTATTACAAGGATTGCTTTTTATGTTAAAGATCTTGCAAAAACAAGTCACTTTGCAATATATGTCCATTAACAGTGTCCTACCTATTCTGAGATATCTCCTCTTGTATGGGTTGCATCAGTTCCTCAGGTCGATATAGCTACAGACCTGTTTGATCTCTCATGATAGGCTGCCAGCACTGGTTGCTATAGCTACAGACCTGGCTTCTACTGCAGCCTAGTAGAAGCCAGTAAACACGCCCCTGAATTCAAAATGAAACCAAGAAAACAGGACTGCGGTAAGATGAATCAATGTAGTGAGACAACCCCTTTAAGGAGATCTAGGTATTTTTTCACCTAGTGCAAAGATAAGATGAGATATCCGTGAGATATTTTTCCCCCCAAGTACATACATACACACCTAGAACTTAACTCGGTTTGTCCCATCCATAGCACCACTATACCACACCACTGAAGCACACTATAGCACACACAAACTGCTATTCTGCACATATTCACGTCACGCAACAGAGCAAAAAGGTTCAATTTAATTCTGTCTGCATGCGGCCACCACCAGCTTTCTGCGCAGAGGTTAATAGGGCTCCCATTAACTTCAATAAAAATGATGGGCTTTGCATTTCTTCTTTCACAAGCCACCAAACACATTCCCATATCTTTAGTATCGGAGCCCCTGTGTGTATGAAATGTGGGGAGAAATTAGGATTACTTGTAATTACACTAAATGCTGAAATGTTTGAATGGAATTATGCTTAAAATATTGAATACATAACAATTTGCCCCAAAGGGCACAAAAATGGTCTCACACTATTACCAACACTGTCCTATTTCTAATGGTACTAATAAAATATAACTTTAATTAATGTCATTAAAATGGACTGATTTGTTAGCAATAACCCAACTCCAACCCTAATCCTATCCCAACCCCAACCCTACCCCAGCTCTAACCCAACCCTACCCCAACTCCACTGTAACCCAACTCTAACCCGAACTCTAACACTATCAAAAACAACATAGGGAGCACAGCACAGGGAGCAACACCAGTAAATGTAAAAACATCACAAGGAGCAACAGGATGGGGGTTGAACATCACAGGCAGCAGCAGCTTGGGGGACAGTACAGGGGTAAATATCACGGGCAGCAACATAATGGGGCACAGCATGGGGGTTAAATATTATGGGCAGCAGCAGTATGGGGGACAGTACGGGGGTTAAATATTATGGGCAGCAACAGTTCAGGGGACAGTACGGGGGTTAAATATTATGGGCAGCAACAGTACTGGGGACATTACGAGGGACAGTACAAGAGTTAAATATCATGGTAAGCAACAGTATGGGGGACAGTACAAGGGTTATATATCACAGGCAGCAACAGAGCTGTATGGGGGAAAGTATGGGGGTTAAAAATCACAGGTAACAGCATAATAGCATAGAGGACAGTACAGGGGTTAAACATTATGGGAGCGGAGCAGATTTTCGGTGTTGAAACGTCTCACAATATGCTCCATACTTTGTGTGAGGTGTTTCCAAGGTGAAAATGCGATACCCATTGATTCCGATGGGCATTTTACTCACGAAAAATGCCTCAAGTATTGACATGTCTATTATTTTTCAGTTCTGAAAAGAAGCACGGAAAATGCGAGTAAAAACCATGTCAAAACTGAGTCATGTGAACTACGACACGATTTTCCAAAAGAATCAATGAAAATGAACTTGGGGAGTCTTCTAGTCATTTTGGCCATGGAAAATGTGCCAAAACAGTGCTAAAGCAGAGTCCAAATCAGCCTTGTGAACATACCCTATCTGTAAAAGATGTCAATATATTGATACCCTCTGAATCTGTAGATACACTAGATATCCTCCCTTGTTAATATAGCTAAACTGATAATCATGGAGTAGGTACTTGATAAGTAGCATTGTTAGCACCACTGCTATGGGGGTGCTAAAGACACCAGAACTCTAGTTCCTAAAAACTAACTCTGCCTCCCAAAATATTAATATTAAATATTGTTTGTCCCATACACTGTTAGATGTGTTAAATGGCAAAATTATTATGCCTACAGCCACAACTAGATGAACTTTCATAAAAGGCTCACTTCACCACTAGACTAATGAGGGAAACTTCTTCGCAAGACCTTGCTCTTGTACTTGCACCTAAAAAATGAGATTAATACATTTCCCAGTCCATACACCAAAGAACACCACTCCTGCAACCACTAGTATTTTTGCAAATAGGATTGACAAACAGGTAGCATGTACAAGCAACAACATATTCTGTACAGAGTTGTCTGGGGATATAAACATCTCAAATGACTTGCCTAAGTTTTCATTCATTTTACTATGATATTTTCTGTGTTAATTTGTGTCTTTGCTGTCGGAAGCCTCCCTTTTCTGCAATCGAACAGCAGCATGTCCAATTTGCAAGCAGATTCCCTTTGTCCTCTAAACTTAGCACTCCTTGGCTTGAAAGTTCTATTTCCTATATATCGACACAAATACCTTTTTAGCTTCCTGTCATCGAAGAGTTAATGTTGAACTGCAAGAAGCCCACAGAAAATTTAATAAAGACACAAAAGTGCCTGTCAAAAATGTTTTATTCAGAAAGTATTCTTTTTTCACTGGACAACCCTGGTCTTCCTCCATCGTGCTTGTGCCATCACAAAGTACTTGAAGGGAGCAGCAATAAAACATGGCCCCTGTTCTAGTCACCTTGAAGGTTCCAGCAGTGGGACTGCAGTGATCAGACATTCATCACCATTCATCGGTGGAGGCAATCAGTGCTTGTCAATGAGACAATTCATTTATTAGCTTATTACCAGCAATATTTTAAAATAGGACATCCCTGAAGCCTAATTTTATCACAGGAGCTTACAGCACATTGGTTATACATTTACCCAATAATTTGAAATGTGCAGAAAGCTCCTACAATATATTTAGTAATGAATTAATTATCACATAGTTTGGGACCTAAAAATGATATGGTGTTGAAAGGAGAGTATAGACTTTAAGAATGAATAAGTTTAATTAGAGAAGCAGATAAAATACAATACTGGCATATTCTACAGTATGGTGTACATATGGATCACACGTAACAAGACTGCATAAACTAGCTATAATCACACTTGCCATATGTCTTTTCTTACACTAAATTAGCACGATGCAATAAATCATAAATGTTCCTGATATAAATGCATTATATATCAATGCTACCATTTAACTAAAGCTGCTGGTCCAAAAATATTGTAGTTTTTCATCCAGACTTTGACACTAAGAGGGACATGTATGAACCTTGGCACCAACTCTTCTCAATATCTGAGATCGCCAAAACACTCTTCAGTAACACTTTATAGTATTTTACATACTTTAATTGCTCTTGTACATCCAAACATTGTACAGCAATTATTTCATTTGTGCAATACAAACATTAACCATTTTTGGTGAAGTATAAAAAGTCCAACCTTATGTCTTGAAAGCTGATACGGCCGCGAAGTACACTATGGATTCTGGCGTGTGTTCGCCATAGCTCTCCTGCTCGTTAGCCCCTGTTGCTACGTTTCGGGGTCCACCCCCTTTGTCAAGTGTTACTGAAGAGTTTTTTGGCGATCTCAGATATTGAGAAGCGTACTGAGAGGATTTGGGAGACCCTGCCAGATTGCCCTTTTAAATTAACCGGTGACAAATGTAAAAGAAGGATTTTGACGTTATATGACCTTGGCATAGTGATGAGCGATTACGTTGACTATCGTCATCGGGTCGATAGTCGATATCGGCAACTATCAAGACGATTTCTGATAGTCGATAATAGATTATCGCCGATGACCATTAAAGTCTATGGGAGGGGAACAACACCTTCATTCTTACACCCAAACAGAGCTGGAGAAGCTGGAATTAACATCCACAACAGTCATATGGATACATGCTACATCTTAGGCAACACACTTAGGTTATAAAAGCCACAGAAAAAAACTCACAGACCATTCACTATCCCTGTCTTGTACCACAGCATGACCCTTAAACCTGCATCACCCACAAATTAAAAAGTGCCAGGAGGCAGTATGATTTCAACCATCATTTTACTTGAACTGGACATTGACTATACTTGTCCTGGAACGCAGCATGAGCCCCAAACCTGCATGACCCCCAGATTTAAAAAGTGCCGCAAAAAGGAGTCTTTCAACCCCATTTTAGTTGAACTGGACATTGACTATATCTGTCCTGTACCGCAAAATGACCTTTTAAACCTGTCTAAAACCAAAAATTTAAAATTTGCTGGGAAAAGGAGTCTTTTCAACCACCATTTTAGTTTCACTGGACATTGACTATACCTGTCTGGGCCACAGCATGAGCCCCAAACCTGCATGGACCCCAGATTAAAAGTGCCGGAAATAGGAGTCTCTCAACCCCCCATTTTAGTTGAAATGGACATTTGATATGACTGTCCTGGGCCACAGTATGACCATCAAACCTGTCTGACCCACAGATTAAAAAGTGCCGGAAAAAGGAGTCTTTGAACCACATTTTAGTTTCACTGGACATAGACTACCCCTGTCCTGAGCCACAGCATGAGCCCCAAACCTGCGACCCCCAGATTTAAAAAGTGCTGGAAAAAGGAGTCTTTCAACCACCATTTTAGCTTCATGGACAATGACTATATCTGTCCTTTACCGCAGAATGACCCCAAAACCCTGTTTGACCCACAGATCAAAAAAGTGGCACTTTTGCTATTTTGTACAGTGATGTCATTTAGTAATATTTTTTGGTAACTGACATTTGTTTACAGAATTTATTTAGGGAAGTTTTATTTATAGTTTTTACATTATTATCATTTTGCTTTTTTTTCAATTGTGATAACATACAACATACACACTTAACTTCTTTTTTTAAAGTTATTTTTTAAATTTGTAGATGTGTTATTTTGTCCACTAAACAAATAATTAATAAAAATGTCATAATCATCACAAAAACACTTCTTTGTTGAGAAGACATTTGCCCCCCTGGCTTCTGAGATTTGATTCAGCCAATCAATCAATGGTTTCATTTTTCTCCAAAATCCTTCTTCAGTGTTAGGGACGGACACCCCGGGAGATGTAAATGATGCGACCCCATAGGGGACTCCAGCCCCAGAAAATTTTAAGCCTCAAATTGTGTCCAGCCCTGGAGCCCTTTTTGACACTATTTACCCTCACAGAAATCCCCTTTTTCAAAATCAGATTTTTTTTGAGAAATTTGAAGCTCTCCTGATTGCCCCTAACGGTGAGAGCCAGTGCTTCTGCAGCCATCTGTTAACACGGAGATCCAGCTGCCAGGGCCAGACTTACAGTGGGTGCGGTGAGAGCCCAGGCTAGCGTCTGTCATCTATTAACACGCAGGTTCAGCTGCCAGGGCCGGAGTTACAGTGGGTGCGGTGAGAGCCCAGGCTGGCGTTCGTCATCTATTAACACATTTTTTTTATAATAGGACCTGTAGTATAGCTGCATGTCACAGCAAAATGCCCCCAAAAATTCAAGACATGACCTTTGAGCCACTTTTGACAATTGTGAAGAACAAATGTCTGTTAGAAACAACATTTTTTATAATAGGACCTGTAGTATAGCTGCATGTCACAGCAAAATGCCCCCAAAAATTCAAAACATGACCCTTGAGACACTTTTGACAATTGTGAAGAACAAATGTCTGTTAGAAACAACATTTTTTTATAATAGGACCTGTAGTATTGCTGCATTTCAAAGCAGCAAAGACCAAAAAATTTTTAAAAATGACTTCTCAGCCACTGTTAAAAATTTTGGGGGGAGAAATGCCACTTAAAAGCCACATTTATGTTCCAAAGGACCATGATTATAGCTGTATCTCACAGTAACATGACCCCAAAAAATTATAAATATGACTTCTCAGCCACTATTAAAAATTGTGAGGGAGAAATGCCACTTAGAAGCCACATTTCTGTTCCAAAGAACCGCATTTTGTCATCAAAGAGGTCTTCAGAAAATGGATTATCCACAGTGGTGGGTACACGAGTTGAAATTTGGGCTGCCTTCGGATGCTGATGATGCTGATGACGACATTTGTGGCCGTGGCTGGGAGGACGAGGAGGTAAGACTGCTGGATGCAGGTTGCATTAACCACTGAAGAACAAATTGGCGACGCTGTTCGTTACTGAGATTCACAAAGGGCACTGACCAGCGATGACAGGCCTGACGGTCCTGCAAAACCCAAGATCCGTGGCATGCGTGTTGTCGCCAGCACTGGAAGGAGCACCTTCTCTCGTACCTCTACCTCCATGTCCTACCCCCTCTTTGCTCGCTTACCACCTGAATTTCGCTCCATGTTCAGAAAGATAAAATTTGGAAGGGTTTTGGAAGAGTTTTGGAAAGTCTTTATTAAAAAACGGCAAATCACAGCTATTCTCAAATCCTCAAATCAAAACAAAATTGCTGGATTCACATTTAAGTGCAAGGTACCTCTATCAACAAAGCTTGACTGACCAAAAGTGAAAAAAAACACCTATCTGAAATGTATACGGATAATAAAAGGTATTTTTGGCACCTATCAATACACCTGTGGTGACTACAAAATTTCAGGATTCAATTTTAAGTGCAAGGTACCTCAATCAACAAAGCTTGACTGACCAAAAGTGAAAAAAAACACGTATCTGAAATGTATACGAATAATTAAAAGGTAAATTTTTTGGGACCCATGGTGACTACAAAATTGCTGGATCAAATTTAAGTGCAAGGTACCTCTATCAACAAGCTTGACTGACAAAAGTGAAAAAAACACCTATTGAAATGTATAACGGATAATAAAAGGTATTTTTGGCACCTTATCAATACACCTGTGCTGACTCAAAAAATTGCTGGATTCAATTTTAACTGCAAGGTTCCCTATCAACAAAGCTTGTGACCAAAAGTGAAAAAAAAAACGTATCTGAAATGTTACGATTTAAAAAACGGTATTTTTGGCACCTATGGTGGACTAAAAAAATTGTGGATTCAAATTTTTAAATGCAAGGTACCTCTTTCAAAAAAAGCTTGAACTGACCAAAAGTGAAAAAAAAACACCTATCTGAAATGTATACAGATAATAAAAGGTATTTTTGGCACCTATGAATACACCTGTGGTGACTACAAAATTGCTGGATTCAAATTTAAGTGCAAGGTACCTCTATCAACAAAGCTTGACTGACCAAAAGTGAAAAAAACACGTATCTCAAATGTATACGGAAAATAAACGGTATTTTTGGCCCCTAACAATACAGATGTGGTTACTACAAAATTGATGGATTCAAATTAAAATGAAAGGAACCTCTATCAACAAAAACTGGCCTGCGCCCAAAATGAAAAAAACACGTTCTGAAATGTATACGAATAATAAACGGTATTTTTTGGCACCTATCAATACACTGTTGTGACTACAAAATTGCTGGATTCAAATTTAACTGCAAGGTGGCTCTATCAACAAAGCTTGACTGACCAAAAGTGAAAAAAACACGTATCTGAAATGTATACGGATAATAAAAGGTATTTTGGCACCTATCAATACACCTGTGGTGATTACAAAATTGCTGGATTCAAATTAAGTGAAGGTACCTTATCAACAAGCTTGATGACCAAAAGTGTAAAAAAACACCTATCTGAAAATGTATAGGATAATAAAAGGTA